>JASDQU010438693.1:0-17953 GCA_032191745.1 Picea mariana
GCTACCCAAGTGCTATGATTCGACCCGTTCAAAACAGGTGCTTGCATGAGACCCTGGGTGCTCATGCTGGCCATTTTCTGCGCAGAAAATTATATGCCGGCGACAAAAAAAAATTGCACAAAAAAAAACAGTTTGCAATTCTTACAGAGCTTGCTGAAAAACGTTTTGCAATTCGACAAGCTGGACAGAGGCTGGAACTGCAGCCTGCTCTGATACCATGAAAACGGACCTGTAAAACAGAAAACGAAGTGCAAGACAGAACGAAAACAGATATGCAATAACATAAACGAATTGCAGAACAGAATGCAAAAACACCACGCAGATCTCTTTATTTGAATTGATATTTAAAGGAATTACATGCAGGAAATGCTTCGTAAATAACGACTAACAGCCTAACTCGGTGATGAAAACAAGAAACCAAACGATTTGTAGTTAACTAAACAATCGCGGAGCTAATCGCTCAACTTATTCGTCTAACATATGAGACCTCCTTGTTTGTAAGACAAGGAACCCCCTCCCCCAATGGTAAAGTCTACATAGGAATACATGCCCTACCCCTCTAAAACGATTAACATGAATTATTCATTAAAATGCTTGCTATATAAAATATAATAAAATATCACAAACTACAATATTTTGGTTGGTTGTTATCCCCTCTCGACTTAAATCAGCCAAGGGTTAAGTCGCTGGGTTAGCTATAATAGAGTATGAAAATTGTAATTAGAATATTATGAAGAACTTTTATTTTTATGAATTGTTTTGGTAAAGTTGATTGGATCTTCTATCATTAGATCGTGGGTTCAATTCTCTGGGTTCGATTTGTATCTTCTGTCATGAAATCGTGGATTCAATTTTCTGTGTTCGCAGCCGGGCGACTGTGCCTATTAGAGTCGACTGCCGATAACGCTGTTACCGGTAAAAAAAACCGATAAAAATCTTAAATTATTATCTTTGTTTTTCCGTATGATGATGTGATTGATCACAACATTACAAAGCTTTGAAAACCTCGCCACATGCATGCCCACGCCATCTACAGTGGCGTCGGGCCCACGCGTGCCCTTTACTGGGGACTCCATCACTTTGTTTTCTAGGGACTTCATGGGAGTTCATGCCAAAACCTCTTTTGTCAGTGTGCGCCAACTGGAGAGCATACTGATGCTGCAATGGTGATGTCATATTGCTTCAGTGCCCAGGTAATCTTTTCACCTTTCATAACGCTTGATCGGTTTGAACTTTGAGAAGATTGGGCGAAATTCGAAGGGACCATAGGAGATCCTATAAATCTCACACATCGAGATCAGAATAGGGAGAGTGTTGATTCAAAGTAGACGTTGATGTCCACAAAGGTTTGATGTGTCTTTCGAATGAGTTCTTCGAGGGATACACAGTGAGGAGGAATCAAGCTAGGTTGGAGTCCAATCAGTCATTGTAATTATGAATTGTAGTGTACAAGCAAAGACTATCAGCGGGAGTTCTGTGCGTAGGAATCTTTTTTCATTTGATCTTGTAATCTGTAAAATCTATATTTTCAAAGAATCAATCAAGTATAGCCAAAACCATTCCATTGTTTTAGTGTTTTCAAAGTGGATTTGTCAAGGGAAAATCTGTATAATTTGTTTTTTGGTTGTATGTATTTTTCATTTAAATTCATGTTAATTTTGTAAACAAAATCAACAGTTTGTTGTGACGAATTTAGCACGATACTTGTTATAGTTTACAGTATTGAGATCAAAGCATGGTTTTTAAAAGGTTATAAGGAATTATTGTAAGTTTAATTCTTATAAGATTAAAGAAACTGCAAGAAGGTGAAGAATTATTTCTGGAGAATCCTAGATTAAAGTACAGAGGAAGAAACAGGGTCAAGATCAAGCCATGGGAGGGAATCAAGAGTATAAAGAAACTGGAGCTACCCTCTGGAATTTGGAGCCTCAAATGACAGAAATGTCTTTGAAGGTGTCTCGTGACAACAAGCAAGGCAGGATATAAACAAGAGCATCACCACCTTGATTCTTTCAATGACATTGGAGAAAAAGTGATAGAATGTACCTCATGAATTAAATTTTAAAGTTGAAAGCAGGAGATGAACAAGAGCATCACCACCTTGATTGTTTCAATGACATTAAAGAAAAAGTGACATACTCTACCTCATGAATTAAATTTTAAAGTTGAAAAAGTTGAACGTGAAGAGAAACCCAAGATAGAATAACCAAAAATGGAGATAAGAAATTACAACAGAACATTGCCACCTTTCAAAGTAGAGGAGAAGATAGCAATCAAACCATATGCAAGTGACATCAATGCTCTGAAATTAAAGCATTATCTTAACCGTGGAAGTCTATTTCTATTTTAATGTGCACGAAGTAAGTGGAGCACGAAGAATTTTTGCTATCATTCTTCTCAAATTAAATCATTCTGTCAACCCTGGAAGTTTAAGTTTATTTCAATATGAATGGAGTAAGTGCACTACAAATAATTATTTATGTTTAAAGTTAGAAGGTAGTGCTTTGACATGGTGGGAAATTGTTGCGAATCTTAGAAGGCTTAAGTCCAAATTATCAAACACTTATTGGTAAGTGTTTGAGTACCTAATCAACTCATAGTTTCATGTGATTGGATATAAAGAAGAAAATGAGATAAGATGGCTCTATGTGAGGCAAAGCCAAGGATAAATTGTGTAAAATTATATTACAAGATTTTGCAAGAGAGAAAGTTAGTTGAGTATTTCACTAAAGAGTTCAACAATGTTCATTAAATATTTGGGAGGCTTGCATAGGCATATCTGAAAGAAAGTGATCCTCTTTAAATTGAAGACCATCCACATAGGCATATCTGAAAGAAAGTGATCCTCTTTAAGTTGAAGGCCATCCACAATCTCAAATCCAAGCACAATATGTCTAAGGAGATAAGAAGAAGATACGGTCTAGTGCACCAAACTAGGTAGAACAACAAGGGGAGTCTAAGCAAGGTTGAAAGAAGACATAGAAGAATAAAGGGAAGAAAATGGCAATGACCACCAAACAAAATTTGGACTCCAAACCCCACTATAAATATTGTGATGTTGATGGGTACACAAAAGACAAATGTTGGAAATTGCATCCAAAGCATTGCCCAAGACACTTCAAGTGGCAAATAAAAGAAGACTCTGTAAGCAATCGAAGCTAGAAATTAGATTGAGAGTAGTTTCAATGTTAATGAAATCATAGCCAATACATCCAGTCACAAATAGGTAAGCTTGAGTACCCTAATCCTTGAAGAGGGAAGAGAGATGTCCAAAATGTTCCATGCAAAAATTCAACTAGAGAAGATGAAGGTTGATTACCTTTCTAATCTCCAGTGAAACTTAGTATCAACCCAACTAGAAAAAAAGATATCAACCCAACTAGAAAAAAAGCTTGGATTGAAGGTACAAGGCCATCGTTGACCTTATCCTTTGGGATGGGTAAGTATGATATGGAATTGAGAGCCACCAAGCAGTGAAAGATCAGGTTTTTTTATTGAAGTGAACTACATTGATCAAATAGTTGTGGATATGATTGTGAGGTAGTACTTGGGAGCCCATACAAGTGTGAAACGGTGTATTCACACGAAAGGAAAACTAGTGCCACAAGGTAAAATATGGGTGGAATTTCATTTTCAATTCTCACAGGAAATTCGAAGGACTTGTTAATAAGTGTGCACAAAGTTGGAGCACATTGATCATTATAGACAAGTTTGTATTGTTGTTCTTGAGAGATAATCAATAGAATGAAGACAAATCGGAGGTCAAGTCGTCCTTAGAAGGTTGTAATAAGGCATAGAGTGGAAGAATACCAAGAAGTGATTAAAAAACCAAAGAGGGAGGTTGAGGACGAGTTTAATTGCTAAAAATATCTCTATTACCTAAAATTGGATTGTATCATCAATCTTTTTTGTAAGAAAATAAGGTGAAGTGAAAATTGCAATAGTTATTGTAATAGTGAGTCTTAATGCCAAGTACTTCACCTTATCGATCACCAATCATCATTATGCCCAAGAAAGATGAAAGTTTGTGAATTTGTATTGGATGCCATGAATTGAACAAGATCACTATCAAGAACCAATATCCATTGTGATGAATTAAATACTTGTTATATCAATAGAAAAAAAATAAGTATTTCACTATGTTCGACCTAAAGTTAGGATACCACTAGGGTGAATGAAAGAAGAATAAAACACTTGGAATATTGCTTTGAAAATGCAAGAACGTCTCTATGCATGGTTAGTTATGCCTTTCTAGTTTATTTGATGCACTAGCAACTTTTATGCATATGATGAATAATGTATTTCTCCCATTTATTGACTCCTATAATAGTATACTTGTGTGGTATATTAATCTTGTTGCAAACCAATGCCTTGAGAATGAACTTCTAATACTTGACTAACTATAGGTGTTTCTGCATGAAGAACTCATATTCCCATGTCACATCTTCCACTGGTAGGCTCTTCCATTTGATGAGGTACTATATAATTGCTTCCATTTGATGAGGTACTCAATAATTGCTCGATTTCACTGACACTTTTAATCCTTGTTTCAAGGATTGTTTTTTTTTCTAGTATGATTTTCCCTTCTTCATTAATATTTGGTAAAATAGTTCGGACCGAGATCTTGTCACCCATTTCCTTGTTTAATCAATAAACATGGAAGTTCTCCAATTTGTGAGCCATACGTCCAATCCTCTACAACACCTTATATGGGCCATAATATTTGGGTGTTAATTTATTGTCCTTCTTTTGTTGCTTGAGGGACATATATTTATATGGTTGTACTCTCAAAAATACCCAATCCCCCACTTCAAATTCTCTTTCATTGTGATGTTCCTCCTCTTGTTGTTTCATACTATTTTGTGCCAAAACCAAGTTGTCCTTCAATACTTTGAGAACCTCTTATTGGTGCCCTATGTGGTCCTCCACTGCTTGAAACTTTGTAGTCCCTTTCAAGGGGGATATCATGGATGGAGGATAATATCCATAAATTGTTGAAATATTGTAACTGCAAAGAGTATTTTATTTATTATTAATGTATTATTCATTAGATCAATCCCCTTTTGTGGATTGATCATGCCGGACATTGCAAATGACCAAATCCCCTTTTGCAGATTGGTCAAACCCTAATTGTAATATGAAAAATGAGAAGTCATCTCCCAGAATAAATTAAAGTGGCCTAACCACCCATAAAGAGAAGTCAGCCCTACCTGTGAAAAGACACTTCCTTTCAACACCTGCCAGATTGTATAAATAAAGAAGGCCAATGCCTCATTTACACACTCTATCATTCGATCATCCAGAGTGCAAGTTTGGAGTTGCAGTTGGAGAAGAAGGAAGAGAGAGAGGCACATTACTTGGGAGAGGACTTTCTGTAGTGTTTGGTTTATTCTCTTGGCATTGTATTGGCTATCTATATTAAGGAAGTTTTTGCTAGGTTTTCTCCCTTATGAGGGTTGATCCTATCTATGCTATGGTTATCTAGTAAATTGTAAATAAACCTAATAATAGCTTAAAATCTAACATGGTATCAGAGTTGAGTTGAAGAGAGCATCTTTCAGAGGAAAAAGAAAACGTCATTGTTGTCATACAAGGAAATTAGGGCTTTTAATTGAAGACGAATTTTAGCCCAAAAGTCATCTCGAAAAGTGCACCCTAGCCCAAGGAACTCTTTGGTGCCTTTTCAGTGGATAGAACTCTCGGAAAGTGAAACCTTAGTTTTCACCAGGAAACCAGAAGTACCAGGAAACCAAAAGTACCAGGAAACTAGAAGTACCAAAAAACCATAAGTACTAGAAAACCAGAAGCACCAGTCCAGAAATCCGATGGTCAAGTTTGAAGGGGAAAATTTTGGATTTTCTGAAATCTAACCACACCATGCTACTCACCTCAGCCAAGCACACCTCCTAGTAAGTTCAAAATTCAATTCTTAGCATTTTCATTTTTTGGTTATTTTCCAAGCTCCAGGTAAAAGATGTTTGCGAGAAGTAAGCTCGTTGACAAGATAGAAGGTGTGGAAACTTCCATGCCTAGAAATATAGGATTGGAATCATTCATGAAGAGAATGACCTAGCAAGATTCATTAAAGAAGATGTACCAGAACCTGTTGATGCTGCAGCTAAAGAAAAACACCAAAATGACACAATTAGGGTCAAGAGAATCATTGCAAATTCTATCAAAGATCACTTGATTCCTCAAGTGTCTTCGAAGAAGACACCAAAAGAAATGTTTAATTCCTTAACCAGATTATATGAAGGAAAGAACATAAAACAAAAGATGAATATAAGAACTCAACTCAAGAAAACAAGGATGTAGAAAGGAGAAACAATCCAAGAATATTTCTCCAGAATATCACAATTCAAACAACAGTTAGAAGAAATTGGAGATATTATAGACGAATATGAACTCATAATGACGACCCTTAATGGTCTCACTAGACCTTGGGATGCATTCATCCAAACTATTTGTGCCAAAAAGGAGAAACTACAATTTGACAGTCTTTGCGAAGAATGTATTCAAGAAGAATCAAGAGTAGCTAACCGAGAAGCTTTGCTATCAAGAGATGAAGATCAAGCTCTAGCCACTCACATTAAAGGAGGAAGAAATAATTCTTATTTCAAGAAAGAAACTCATAAGGAGTCTCACCCCCAAAACAAATTCATACATAAATAATCTCAACCAAGTAGATTCCATAAGTTTCAGAAAGGAAAAAAAAGAGAAAAATATCTCTCATCCTACCAATGCTACCATTGTGACAAGATGGGACATATTGTGAAACATTGCCTGGCTAGACGATAAGAATACAAGAGGAAAAAGAAGAGGCACCATGCCCATGCAGTCAAAGATGAAGATCCACCCAGAAAGATGATAAAAGAACAAATTGAAGACTATGTCTTAATCTCTTCCCTCTCAAGATCAATATCACTTGGTGAGGACACTTGGCTCATTGATAGTGGTGCTTCCAAACACATGATAGGTCAAAGATACATTCTCTCTTTCCTTTTAGAAAAGAATTTTTCTCATAAAGTTACACTTGGAGATGATTATCAATATCCTATCAAGGGAGTAGGAGAATCAAATTACAAGCTTAATTCAGGGATCCCACTGAAGATGAAGGATGTACTATATGTACCAGGTTTGACAAAGAACTTAATCTCCATCTCAACTTTAGAAAAGAAAGGCTTCAGAGTTTCTCTCATAGATGGAGAAGTCCTTATGTGGTCCAAAGGAAAAACCATGGAAGAAGCAATTTTTATTGGGAAAGAAGAAGGTGGCTTGTATAAGCTAAAGGGTCACTCAGAAGCAGCCATGACCCACTCCATTGAGAATCCACATGAACTTTGGCATAGAATATTATCCCACATCAACTACAAGTCATTACCATATGTAAGAAAGGTAGTCACAGGTCTACCAGAATTCAAGGTTGACGATGGAGTGTGCAATGGATGTGCACAAGGAAAGAACATCAAGAACCCTTTTTTGAAGAGAGACAGTAAAGTATAAGGAGTCCTAGAGCACATTCACTCAGATGTGTGTGGCCCAATGCCATCATCCTCCATCAATGGGTATGTATACTATGTATCTTTTATTGATGACTATCCTCATAAAACCTGGGTTTAATTTTTGAAATCAAAAGATGAAGTTTTCAGTAAATTCAAAGAATTCAAAGCCTTGATAGAGAATCTTTCTAAAAGAAATATCAAGATACTTAGATTATATAATGGAGGAGAATACACCTCAAAAGAGTTTGTAAAATTTTGCAAATATGTCAGGATCAAGAGGGAGCTCACCACTCCCTACAATCCTCAACAAAATGGTGTAGCATAAAGAAAGAACAGAACTATAATGGAAGCAGTGAAGACCATGATCCATGATCAAGATATTACAAGGTTCTTATGGGAAGAAGCAACAAAACAACAGTATATGTACAAAACAATTTTTCCCATAGTGCACTTGAGTTCAAGACCCTTGAAGAGATGTTCTCCGGAAAGAAGCCAGAAGTAAGCCATCTCAAAATATTTGGCTGCCCAATATTTTTATATATTCCAAAAGAAAAGAGAACCAATTTGGGCATTTCAAAAAAGTAGGGAATATGTGTTGGATACTGTGAAGTCTCCAAGGCCTTCAGAATTTTTATACTGGGTTACCATCATATTGAGATCAACAGGGATGTAACCTTTGATAAATATGCAACACTCAAGAAATCAAGAATATTCCATCTTGAAGAAGTATATGAAGAGGAACATGTAGCTCCCAGAGTTTCACAACCAGTGAGGGAAGTCATAGCTTCCCCTGATGAGGAGATTCTAGGAGATCACGACACAGTAGAATCTCAAGAACCTCCCTAGGTGACGATCTCCCACAAGAGAAATCCAACCTAGGCAAGGGAACTTATTCAATATGGAGAGAAGTATGGTGTCCCCGAAGGAACCATGAGACAAGTGAAGAAACCTAAGACATTCTCTAGTTATATGGCTTTGATGTGTGATCTCTTAGAGAAGGAGCCTAATTGCTTTGAAGATGCCATTCAGAAGAAAGAATGGGTATATTCCATGACATAAGAATACCAATCCATTATAAATAATGATGTATGGGAAATAGTTCCTAGACCGAAGAGCAAGGATGTGGTATCTTTCAAATGGATTTTCAAAATAAAACATGGTGCTAATGGAAGTATTGAGAAATATAAAGCAGGGTTCGTTTCTTGTGGATTTTCTCAAAAGGAAGGCATTGATTATGAAGAGACATTTTCTCCTGTATCGAGATACACTTCAATTAGAACCATCATAGCCCTTGCAACTAAGATGAAGTGGAAGTTACACCAGATGGATGTGAAAACTGCCTTCTTGAATGATGTCATTCAAGAAGAAGTATATATAGAACAACCTCAAGGATTTGAATTTGAATACAGGAAGAATCATGTGTGCAAATTGTAGAAGGCTCTGTATGGGTTGAAGCAAGCTCCTGGAGCTTAGTATGGAAGGATTGACAGTTTTCTGACGAGCTTGGGCTTACCAAGAGTAAATATGATTATAACATTTACTTAAAGGTTATGAATGATGAGCCTATTATATTGTTGTTGTATGTAGATGACTTATTCTTAACTGGAGAAGAAAATCTCATCACTGAATGTAAGAAGAATCTCGCTGCAGAATTTGAGATGAAAGACCTTGGCCTAATGCACGATTTCTTAGGTCTTGAGGTCCAACAGAGCCCAGAGATGATCTTCCTTAACCAAGGGAAGTATGTAGTTGAAATACTGAAGATATTTGAAATGTTGGAGTGCAAGTCCATGAATGCACCCATGGAAACAAGGTTGAAGCTCCTGGTTAATGATTCATCAGAATTGATTGATGCTACGTTGTATAGACAGATCATTGGATCATTGATGTATCTGACGAACACCAAGCCAGATATATGTTTTGTTTTGAACACTTTGAGTCTGTTTCTGGTAGAGCCCAGACGTGTTCACCTGGTTGTTGAAAAACATGTGATGAGGTACCTTAAGGGTACATTAGATTGTGGTCTCAGTTATGATGGAAATCATGACTTCAGACTGAGTGGTTATATTGATTTAGATTGGGATGAAAGTGTCTCTGACAGGAAGAGAACTTCAGGATGTTGTTTCAATCTGGGGTCAACCACGATCTCATGGAAGATTAGGAAGCAATCGAGCATTGCTCTCAGCATGGCAGAAGCAGAATACATTGATGCATGTTTTGCCAGCTGTGAATCCATATGGATTTGGAAGTTGTTGACAGATCTATTCGATCTAGAGATGTAAGCAAACATGATCCTATGTGAAAACTAGAGCTACATAAAGATGACAGAGAACCCTGTGTTCCATGACAAGTCAAAACACATAGAGATACGATATCNTCTCGTGTAAACTTTGATCACTTTTGAGATACGCTTGGTGTAGTCCGTAACGACCTCCCTCGAAAGGGCGAGTAGTATTGTGTTGTTAGCCTAGTGTTGTGATGCCAACCTCGTGCTGATGATGTGCCAACCTCGTCTTGTGATGATGTGTCAGCCTCGTGCTGTTCTGATGATGTTCCAGCCTCATGCTATGATGATGTGTGCCAAACTCGTGCTATGATGATGATGTGCTAGCCTCGTGCTGTGTTGATGTGTGCCAGCCTCGTGCTGTGATGATGTGTACCAACTTTTATCACCATAACAATCATACATGAAATACGAGTTTCAGATTTAGTGGAGGACTAAAGTAGTGTAGAGACATGGCACGATTTGGAGGATTAGGTCACATATGGTGGCATATGAACAAGTATAATGAAGGTGTGAAAGGAAAGACCAGGAAGATCGTAGATTTTGAGGCGGCCCAGATCAGCGGCCGAGACCCATATCGGGCGACGAAATAGCGTGAAGTTTAATTATGTAAAGGTAGGCCGGGGAAAACTACTGTGGTTTCATTCGTGGATGTGTGGCACCTTCAGAAGCACATCGGGGTGAAAATAGGTCTACCTAAAACCACTTTCTCCAACCCCCTGATGTCACGTGTCGAAAAATCATTCGATATGTGTCATTCCCACAGATTTCATATGAAAAGGGGAGATTTAACAACTTATTCAGTCACAACAATACCATTGCTGAAGTACTTTACGTCGTGCAGCGTTAGGTAAGTGATGCCAGAAGGAAAATCCGGAGGATAATCATTTTGAAGCTGATAGTTGAGTGTGATAGGCTATAATTTAGACAAGTATTGTCGTCAGAGTCTATTATTAAACACTCAATGAAAACCATCCTCAAAATTATAGAAAAATTTATCCTGTTTGAGCAATCGACATTTCATTCGGAACGAAGTTATTAACAAGACCAGAAAGACGAAAATCATTTTTTCTGCAAAACTGGGAGACATGGACCAGGCTAATCAAACAACATCCAGTGAAACAAAATTTTCGACTAATATGGAAAATCCATCAATGAGTAAGAAAGAGAAGTTGATCGCATAGATACTAGCAACCAAATTCCATACTGACCCTGCAACAAAACCAAAATCAGAGGTCATACTAAATCCTATCATGAGGGATTTAATCATCAATGGACACATGGAGAAGTGCTACAAACAAGAAGAAAGGGGGAAGTGGAGCAAGCGATAGAAGACAGGAGTCAGAGCTGAGGTGGTCGAAAGCATTGGGGAAAATCAACCAGTCTGGTTGAACACCTTGAAAGAAGAAATCTCCAAGCTGGAATAAGTTCTCAGGTTGAAATGAGTACGTTTCAAAAAAGTTTGGACATATGGCATTCAATGAAAAAGCCTAAGATATGTCATACATGTTTATAACACTCCCTGTAAAGTAGGAGAATAGTTGTGATGCGTTACTCTTTTGTGTAACCGAACTCTATCTTTAGACTGTGGGGAAATTGATTCGTTTTGAATCCTGCATGTAAAATTTTCTATATATATTATCCCTAGGATAAAAAGAAAAGGAGGGGGGCTGCCCTCATTGCAGGTATACTTATTAAAATCATGGAGCTAAACTAGATATATAATGCCTAAGAAATTTTTGAATTGTTTATGAAAACATTCTAATTGGTTGTGGTATGAGTTATGCCATCTTTCATAGTTTGTGTTTCCTGTGTATTTAAAATTCCATTTGCAATTTTCTCTTTTAAATTGGAGAGTAAAAAATCTGGAATTCATCTGATGATTCTCTAGACTTAGCAATTTAAATTCATGTGATTCTCTTCTCAACTATTTCAGAATTCATTTTAATATGCTTTGAAGCAGTTATGTGTTTTCCTTTTTTTTCTTTTTCCATGCAAATTTCAATTTGAAAACTCAGAATCGTTGCCTCACTTAGCCTTTCTCCTCTAGATAGTTGTAATGACCCACCACTGCATTATTCATTTCTGACTCCATAGCCCAAATGTCACCCCCACTTCTTCGGTAATTTTATAATACCCCCCAAAACAAACCAAATCTAGCCAATGATTTCCAAAGAAATATAAAGTGACATGAGAGAGCCCTCTCTGAGTTGAGCAGGCTAGTGCCTAGATCTAAAGATTTTTGAAACAATTACCTCTGTCGTTTGACTATTAGCCAGACAAAATTTATAGAGTGCTAACATTATGGCGCAGTTGTCAGGGACGAAATTGAAAAAATTTCCCTGGGGAAGAACGACATAGTTAAGTTCTAAGGTTTGAGAGAAGTAGACACTTAGGCACATATTGACTATATTCCTACTATGGCGAATCCACACATCAAAAATCATTTTGAAGGTGATTCCACTTGTAGAAGAATCCAAAAATTCAAATCTTTAATGGAAACTCTACTCTCAATGCATAATCCAGCTTCCAAAATATTATTGAAAACTCACTCAATATTCGAATGTAATTCAGAGAATCCATTGGAATATGAGAACCCTTGACAGAGGTATGAAAAGACATTATGGAAGAAAACAAGTACTTAAATTTGGATTTTTTCCAAAGCATTTTATTGTTTGTTATAAGTTTCCTCTGGTCCTTCCTTAAACATGTTAAACTAATGTTTCTTTACCTACTGCACTCTAATGATGATCATGAGAATCTTGTAATTGTTTATCCTCCTCTTAAAGTTGCACCTGCATATCCTCATTGTGTCATTGATTTTGATAAAAATATCCTATCTAAGCCATGTGATAACCATGACCAAGTTGATAAACTCCATGAAGCCAAGGCTGATATTTCACCTATTGTACCTTATCCAACGTCCTCCAAGATCCAGCATAGATACATACCCTTGAAGCTACCCCAAGTCCTCCATGATTTCCCTCCAAAGTACTACAAGTACTTACCTGTGTTTGACAGGGAACCTGATGCCATCTCAGCTGAAAAACACATCCAAGGGTTTGAGCATTTTATAGATTTGTTTGAAATTGATCATGAGGATGTTTGTATCAGATCCTTCTCTCAATCCTTAAAGGGTGATACCAAAGACTGGTTTAAACATTTGCAGCCAGAGATAATTAGCTCATGGGAGGAATTGAAAAATGTTTTTTTTAATTTTGGGGTAGGAATAAATCTTCGGATCAACAACTTACAAAGTTCTCTACCTTAAAAAGTCAGAGAAATGAAACTATTTTTACATTTAGCAGGAGGTTTTCTGGTATTTACTACAATTTTTCCAAAAAAAAAAACCCATTGAAGTTGTTGCCATGCTCCATTATGCAACTACTCTTCATCCAGATTTGTTTTTCCTCCTGATGGAAATAAATCCTAAGTCCTTACAACAAATGTTTAATGATGCTCAGGACACTCAACACAACATCCAAGCATGTAAACATATCCAAAATCAAGGGTTGAATCCTCAAGAACATGAAAGTGAATATAAAAATAAAATAGTTGATTGGGATCTTGAACATATAATTGACAATATCATAGGTCCTCTTGAAGTTTCCAATGCTCATGATTTTGCAAAAAATTGTATTCCACTTGTTGAAAGAAGAGGTGTTGATTTAGATTCTGATCCATCCCATGATAAGCAGGAGGTTGATTGTTTTATGTATTCATTTGTAGACAATCAAGAAGTTGAGTTTGCAAATCAGTTTGTAGAAGAACAGGTTGATGTTCCACGTTTGTTCTTGTTAGATGGCATTGCATATTTTGTTGATTTTCCTATATATGGTGAATATGATGGTGATTGTGACATGAATCCCTAGAGAAACCAACTACATGTTCTCTATCAGAAAATGTTCCTTTCCAGCGGTATAATGAGAGAAATAATCCTACATATCACAGTTACAAAGAAGAAAGTATTGAATCAACCGAAGGGAATTATTTACCTTTATTCTTTTCTTCATTCAAATTGTTGAAAGAAAATCCTAAGATCATCATAGAAGCAAAGGAATGTGTGTTAATGCCAAATCACACCGATTCACTGGAACAAATTGACAAGATATTGCAGGAATCTCCTCATATGTCTGATGAACCTTTTACTTGTTATGTAGAATATCTTATCAGTTCAAAATTGCAGCCATTGGTCGAAGTTAAATCCGAAAATGAGTGTGTTCGGTAGTCCAAAGGAATTAACAACAATGAAGAAAATGAAGGAGGTTTTGAATTAGGTGAAAGAACCTTGCCATTGTGTTTTTCTTCTTTAAATTTGCTGAAGCAAAATGTTTATAATGTTTCAAATCAGAAAGCCTCCAAGCATAATGTCGAATATGAAGAAAGCAATGGACTTACAGATGAAAATTATATTCCTTTATGTTTTTCTTCTTTTGAATGGTTGAAAGCAAATCATGAGAGAAAAAAAGAAACAGGAAAGTCTGACTTCATTCATAGTGGCACTGTTTTACATAAGGAAATTGTTATCAGTAAGGAAGACAAACAACATTCGCATCCATTGGATGATCATGTAGTTGATTACTTGGAAGGATATTCCAATTTGGAGTTGCAATCTGTGTTTAACCACCGAATCAAAAAAGAAGAGGAAGTTAATTAAGAAATTGTTGTTAAAGGTTATTTTCCTTCTCCTAAAACTAACATAGATATTCAACAATATTTCTAGCAAGATAAAGTGTTTCAAAGATGTCTTTCTTCCCTTGAAAACGACTTGGTGGTCCAATTTCTAAGTGACCTAGACATGGATGAGGATTCTGAAACTAGGTCTATGGAGACTCCAAGCAATGAAAAAACAAATGACATAGATTTTCAGGAAAGCAACATAACAACTTCTACCATTTCTCAATCAGCAATATATAAAGATAATGAAAAGGATGATGCACATGATGTGGCTGTCATATTTGAAGATGTTTGAGACTATATGATTGTTTTTGTTAATATGTATGGATGAGTAGACACACCTATTGTTGTCATTCCATCCGAAAATATTCCCAAGATTGAAAAAATGAAGCAAGAGCAGAAAACACTTGTGAAGGAAGCATGTTTTTTTGTCTTAGCTCCTAGAAGGGAAACATTCTTTCATGTGTTTCATAATTCCATGGCACGTTATATGGAAACTTTTTATAATAAATATCTACAAAGGATATTGGGTTGCAAGCTTAAGGATGAAGGGAGTGAAGAATCGGTGTCTTTATTAAGTATGGGTCTCTTTACACCAGACAATGTTCTTCAGCCATGGTTGTCTTGTGTTTCAAGAAACTATTATTTCTAGACTTCTCAGCAAACCTGTTAGCTTCTCGATGGAAATCAACAAGTTAAATCGCATAAAAACAAGAATGTGGTCAGAGGGGTGAAATGGGATAGTTGTTTTGTGCATATTTTACTAGATCCATTTGCATTCTTATTGGAGGAAGTAAGCAGTCCAAGTGACCTTGATTTTTTGAGATTTGAATTTATGAATGGAATTTTGAATGAATTATCAAAAAATCTTGGGTACAAGCAAGTGCAAAGAGAGAAAACAATGGATAAAATGTTGTCATGGCTGCATTGGCATTATGATTTCACTTGATTTTGCAGTTTTCTTCAGTAGTTAGGGTAGGTAGGAGTGTGCGAATAAGCTTGTTGGTCAACCATTCCTTTTTTAATTTCTAGTAGTATGTGGTATTTTTGTTCCACATCCAGTTGAGAGTAGTGTGCAAAGTTCGGTTTTAAAATTAATGCTCAATCTCCAAGACATAATAGAGTACACACACATGTTTTGAAAGCATCCCAATGAAGAAGGCACTAGTTCTACAGTTCTTTTCTACCTCACAGGGAGGATAGCATCCCCAATAGGAGCCTATGTTATCACCATAACAATTATACATGAAATACGAGTTTTAGATTTAGCGAAGGACTAAAGCAGTGTAGAGACATGGCATGATTTAGAGGAACATGTCACATATGGTGGCATATGGACAAGTATAATGAAGGCGCGAAAGGAAAGACTAGGAAGACCATAGATTTTGAGGCAGCCCAAATCAACCACCGAGACCCATATCGGGTGGTGAAATAGCGCGAAGTATAATTATGTGAAGGCGGGTCGGGGAAAACTACTGTGGTTCATTCATGGATGCGTGACGCCCTCGGGAACACATCAGGGTGAAAATTGATCTACCTAAAACCACTTTCTCCAACCCCTCATTGTCATGTGTCGAAAAATAATTTGATATGTGTCATTCCCATAGATTGCGTACGAAAGGGGAGAGTTAACAACTTATTTGGTCACATCAGTACCATTTCTCAAGTACTTTATGTCGTGCAGTGTCAGGTAAGTGCTGCGAAAAGGACAATCTAGAGGCTAATCATTTTGAAGCTGACATTCGAGTGTGATAGGGTGTAATTCGAACAAGTATTATCGTCACACTCTATTATTAAACACTCAATGACAATCGTCCTCAAAATTATAGAAAAATTTATCCCGTTTGAGAAATCAACATTTCATTCAGAACGAAGTAATTAACAAGACTAGGAAGATGAAAATCATTTTTTCTGCAAAACTGGGAGACATGGACCTGGCCGATCAAACAACATCTAGTGAAATAGGATTTTTGACTAACATGGAAAATCCATCAATGAGTAAGAAAGAGAAGTCGATTGCACGAATACTAGCAACCAAAATCCATACTGACCCTGCAACAGAACCAAAATGAGAGGTCAGACTAAATCCTATCATGAGGGATTTAATCATCAATGGACATGTGGAGAAGTGCTATAAACAAGCAGAAAGGGGGAAGTAGAGCAAGTAGTAGAAGACAGGAGTCAGAGTTGAGGTGGTCGAAAGTGTTGGGGAAAATCAACTAGTCTGGTTGAACACCCTGAAAGAACAAATTGCAAAGCTGGAATAAGTTCTCAGGTTGAAATGAGTACGTTTCAAAAAAGTTTGGACATATGGCATTCAATGAAAAATCATGAGATATGTCAGACCTATTTATAATGCTCCCTGTAAAGTAGGAGAATAGTTGTGATGTGTTACTCTTTTGTGTAACCGAACTCTATCTTTAGACTGTGGGGAAATTGAGTCATTTTGAATCCTGCGTGTAAAATTTTCTATAGATATTATCCCTAGGATAAAAGGAAAAGGAGGGGGCTGCCCTCATTGCAGGTAGACTTTGTAAAATCATGGAGCTAAACTGGATATATGATGCCTAAGAAATTTTTGAACTGTTTATGAAAACATTCTAATTGGTTGTGATATAAGTTATGTCCTCTTTCATAGTGTGTGTTTTTTGTGTATTTAAAATTCCATTTGCAACTTTCTCTTTTAAATTGGAGAGTTAAAATTATGGAATTCGTCTGATGATGATCTAGACTTAGAAATTTAAATTCATGTGATTCTCTTCTCAACTATTTCATAATTCATTTTAATATGCTCTGAAGCAATTATAGGTTTTCCTTTTTCTTCTTTTGCCATGCAAATTTCAATTTGAAAACTCAGAATCATTGCCTCACTTAGCCTTTCTCCTCTAGATAGTTCTAATGACCCACCATTGCATTATTCATTTCTGACTCCATAGCCCAAATGTCACCCCCACTTCTTCAGTAATTTTATAATACCCCCCAAAAGGACAATCCAGAGGATAATCATTTTGAAACCGACAAACGAGCGTGATAGGCTATAATTCAGACAAGTATTGTCATCACAGTCTATTATTAAACACTCAATGACAATCATCCTCAAAATTATAGAAAAATTTATCCTGTTTGAGCAATCGACGTTTCATTCGAAACGAAGTAATTAACAAGACCAGGAAGACGAAAATCTTTTTTTCTGCAAAACTGGGAGACATGGACCAGGCCGATCAAACAACATCCAGTGAAATAGGATTTTCGACTAACATGGAAAATCCATCAATGAGTAAGAAAGAGAATTCGATCGCACGGATACTAGAAACCAAATTCCATACTGACCCTGCGACAGAACCATAATCAAAGGTTAGACTAAATCCTATCATGAGGGATTTAATCATCAACAGACACGTGGAGAAGCGCTATAAACAAGCATAAAGGGGGAAGCGGAGCAAGCGATAGAAGACAAGAGTTGGAGATGAGGTGGTCGAAAGCATTGTGG
>JASDQU010438693.1:20920-43585 GCA_032191745.1 Picea mariana
GTTGAAGATGAAGAGCCACCCACAAAGATGATAAAAGAATGAATTGAAGACTATGTCTTAATCTCTTCCCTCTCAGGATCAGTATCACCTGGTGAGGACACTTGGCTCATTAATAGTGGTGCTTCTAAGCACATGATAGGTCAAAGAGACATTCTCTCTTTCCTTTTAGAAAAGAAGTTTTCTCATAAAGTTACACTTGGAGATGATTATCAATATCCTATCAAGGGAGTAGGAGAATCAAATTACAAGCTTAATTCAGGGATCCCACTGAAGATGAAGGATGTACTATATGTACCAGGTTTGACAAAGAACTTAATCTCCATCTCAGATTTAGAAAAGAAAGGATTTAGAGTTTCCTTCATAGATGGAGAAGTTCTTATGTGGGTCAAAGGAAAAACCATGGAAGAAACATTTTTTATTGGGAAAGAAGAAGGTGGCTTGTATAAGTTAAAGGGTTACTCACAAGCATCCATGAACCACTCCATTGAGAATCCATGTGAACTTTGGCATAGAATATTATCCCACATCAACTACAAGTCATTACCGTATGTAAGAAAGGCAGTCACAGGTCTACCAGAATTCAAGGTTGACAATGATGGAGTGTGCAATGGATGTGCACAAGGAAAGAACATCAAGAACCCTTTTCTGAAGAGAGATTGTAAAGTATAAGGAGTCCTAGAGCACATTCACTCAGATGTGTGTGGCCCAATGCCATCATCCTCCATCAGTGGGTATGTATACTATGTATCTTTTATTGATGACTATTCTCATAAAACCTGGGTTTACTTTTTGAAATCAAAAGATGAAGTGTTCAGTAAATTCAAAGAATTCAAAGCCTTGATAGAGAATCTTTCTGAAAGAAATATCAAGATAATTAGGTTATATAATAAAGGAGAATACACCTCAAAAGAGTTTGTAAACTTTTGCAAATATGTCAGGATCAAGAGGGAGCTCACCACTCCCTACAATCCTCAACAAAATGGTGTAGCATAAAGAAAGAACAGAACTATAATGGAAGCAGTGAAGACCATGATCCATGATCAAGATATTCCAATGTTCTTATGGGAAGAAGCAACAAAACAACAGTATATGTACAAAATAAATTTTCCCATAGTGCACTTGGGTTCAAGACCCCTGAACAGATGTTCTCAGGAAAGAAGACAAAAGTAAGTCATCTCAAAATATTTGGCTACCAAGTTGGGCATTTCAGGAAAGTAGGGAATATTTGTTGGACACTGTGAAGTCTCAAAGGCCTTCAGAATTTTTATACTAGGTTACCATCATATTGAGATCAGCAGGGATGTAACCTTTGACGAATATGCAACACTCAAGAAATCAAGAATATGCCAGCTTAAAGAAGTATATGAAGAGGAACATGTAGCTCCCAGAGTTGCAAAATCAGTGAGGGAAGTCATAGCTTCCCCTGATGAGGAGATTCTAGGAAATCACGACATAGTAGAATCTCAAGAACCTCCCCAGATGACGATCTCCCACAAGAGAAATCCAACCTAGGCAAAGGAACTTATTCAATATGGAGAGAAGTATGGTGTCCCTGAAGGAACCATGAGACAAGTGAAGAAACCTAAGCCATTATCTAGTTATATGGCTTTGATGTGTGATCTCTTAGAGAAGGATCCTACCTACTTTGAAGAATCCATTCAGAAGAAAGAATGGGCAGATTCCATGACATAAGAATACCAATCCATCATAAAGAATGATGTATGGGAAATAGTTCCTAGACTGAAGAGCAAGGATGTGGTATCTTCCAAATGGATTTTCAAAATAAAACATGCTGCTAATGGAAGTATTGATAAATATAAAGCAAGGTTCATTTCTCGTGGATTTTCTCAAAAGGAAGGCATTGATTATGAAGAGACATTTTCTCCTGTATCCAGATACACTTCAATCAGAACCATCATATCCCTTGTAGCTAAGATGAAGTGGAAGTTACACCAGATGGACGTGAAAACTGCCTTCTTGAATGGTGTCATTGAAGAAGAAGTATATATAGAACAACCTCAAGGATTTGAAGTTGAATACAGGAAGAATCATGTGTGCAAATTGAAGAAGGCTCTGTACGGATTGAAGCGAGCTCCTAGAGCTTGGTATGGAAGGATTGACAGTTTTCTTACGAGCTTGGGCTTACCAAGAGTAAATATGATTCTAACCTTTACTTCAAAGTTATGAATGATGAGCCTATTATATTGTTGTTGTATGTAGATGACTTATTCTTAACTGGAGAAGAAAATCTCATCACTGAATGTAAGAAGAATATCCCTATAGAATTTGAGATGAAATACCTTGGCCTAATGCACTATTTCTTAGGTCTTGAGGTCCGACAGAGCCCAGAGATGATCTTCCTTAACCAAGGGAAGTATGCAGTTGAAATACTGAAGAGATTTGAAATGTTGGAGTGCAAGTCCATGAATGCACCCATGGAAACAAAGTTGAAGCTCCTGGTTGATGCTTCGTCAGAATTGATTGATACTACATTGTACAGATAGATCATTGGATCGTTGATGTATCTAACGAACACCAGGCCAGATATATTTTTTGTTGTGAATACCTTGAGTCAGTTTTTGGTAGAGCCCAGACGTGTTCACCTAGTTGCTGCAAAACATGTGATGAGGTACCTTAAGGGTACATTAGATTGTGGTCTCAGTTATGATGGAGATCATGATTTCAGACTGAGTGGTTATACTGATTCAGATTTGGCTGGAAGTGTCTATGACAGGAAGAGAACTTCAGGATGTTGTTTCAATCTAGGGTCAGCCATGATCTCATGGCAGAGTAGGAAGCAATCAAGCATTACTCTCAGCATGGAAGAAGCAGAATACATTGATGCATGTTCTGCCAGGTGTGAATCCATATGGATTTGGAAGTTGTTGATAGGTCTATTCAATATAGAGATGTAAGCAAACATGATCCTATGTGATAACTAGAGCTGCATAAAGATGACAGAGAACCCTGTGTTCCATGACAAGTCAAAACACATAGAGATACGATATCATTACATCCATGATATGGTGCAGAGGGGAGCCATAAAGCTCCAGTATGTTAGCATGGATGAACAGGTTGTTGATGTGTTCACCAAGCCTCTATCTCATGTAAAGTTTGATCACTTTCGAGATAATCTTGGTGTAGTCTGTAAGGACCTCCCTCGAAAGGGGGAGTAGTGTTGTGTTGCCAGCCTAGTGTTGTGATGCAAGCCTCGTGCTAATGATGTGTCAGCCTCGTCCTGTGATGATGTGTCAGCCTCGTGTTGTGATGATGATGTGCTAGCCTCGTGCTATGATGATGTGTGTCAACCTTGTGCTATGATGATGATGTGCCAACCTCGTGCTGTATTGATGTGTGCCAGCCTCGTGTTGTGATGATGTGTACTAGATTTTATCACCATAACAATTATACATGAAATACGAGTTTCAGATTTAGCAGAGGACTAAAGTAGTGTCGAGACATGGCGCGATTTGGAGGACCTGGTCACATATGGCGGCATATGGACAATTATAGCTAAGGCATGAAAGGAAAGACCCGAAAGACCGTAGATTTTGAGGTGGCCCAGATCAACGGTCGAGACCCATATCGGGCGACAAAATAGTGTGAAGTTTAATTATGTGAAGGCAGGCTGGGGAAAACTACTGTGGTTTCATTCATGGACGCATGGCACCCTCAGAAGCACATCGGGGTGAAAAGAGGTCTACCTAAAACCACTTTCTCCAACCCCCTGATGTCATGTGTCGAAAAATCATTCCATATGTGTCATTCCCATAGATTGCATATGAAAAGGCGAGAGTTAACAACTTATTCATTCACATCAGTACCATTGCTCAAGTACTTTATGGCATGCAACGGCGGGTAAGTGCTGCCAGAAGGACAATCTGGAGGCTAATCATTTTGAAGCTGAAAGTCGAGTGTGATAGGTTGTAATTTAGACAACTACTGTCGTCACAATCTATTATTAAACACTCAATGACAATCGTCCTCAAAATTATAGAAAAATTTATCCCGTTTGAGCAATCCATATTTCATTCGGAACGAAGTAATTAACAAGACCAGGAAGATGAAAATTGGTTTTTCTGCAAAACTGGGAGACATGGACCAGGTAATCAAACAACATCCAGTGAAACAGGATTTTCGACTAACATGGAAAATCCATCAATGAGAAAGAAAGAGAAGTCGATCGCATGGATACTAGCAACCAAATTCCATACTAACCCTGTGACAGAACCAAAATCAGAGGTCAGACTAAATCCTATCATGAGGGATTTAATCATCAATGGACATGTGGAGAAGTGCTACAAACAATCAGAAAGGGGGAAGTGGAGCAAGCGGTAGAAGATAGGAGTCAGATTTGAGGTGGTTGAAAGCATTGGGGAAAATCAACGAGTCTGGTTGAACACCTTGAAAGAAGAAATCTCCAAGCTAGAATAAGTTCTCAGGTTGAAATGAGTACGTTTCAGAAAAGTTTGGACATATGGCATTCAATGAAAAAGCCTAAGATATGTCAGACCTGTTTATAACGCTCCGTGTAAAGTAGGAGAATAGTTGTGATGCATTACTCTTTTGTGTAACCGGACTCTATCTTTAGACTGTGGGGAAATTGAGTCATTTTGAATCCCTCATGTAAAATTTTCTATATATATTATCCCTAGGATAAAAATAAAAGGAGGGGGCCTGCCCTCGTTGCAGGTAGACTTTGTAAAATCATGGAGCTAAACTGTATATATGATGCCTAAGAAATTTATGAACTGTTTATGAAAACATTCTAATTGGCTGTGATATGAGTTATGTCTTCTTTCATAGCGTGTGTTTCATGTGTATTTAAAATTCCATTTGCAATTTTCTCTTTTAAATTGGAGAGTTAAAATTATGGAATTCGTCTGATGATGCTCTAGACTTAGCAATTTAAATTCATGTGATTCTCTTCTCAACTATTTCAGAATTCATTTTAATATGCTCTGAAGCAGTTATGTGTTTTCCTTTTTCTTCATTTGCCATGAAAATTTCAATTTGAAAACTCAGACTCATTGCCTCACTTAGCCTTTCTCCTCTAGATAGTTCTAATGACCCACCATTGCATTATTCATTTTTGACTCCATAGCCCAAATGTCACCCCCACTTCTTCAGTAATTTTATAATACCCCCCAAAACAAACCAAATCTAGCCAATGATTTCCAAAGAAATATAAAGTGACATGAGAGAGCCCTCTCTGAGTTGAGCAAGCTAGTGCCTAGATCTAAAGTTGGTTGAAACAATTACCTCTGTCATTTTTCTATCAGCCGGACAAAATTTACAGAGTGCTAACATTATGGCGTCGTTGTCGGGGACGAAATTGAAAAATTTTCCCTGGGGAAGAACGACATGGTTAAGTTCTAAGGTCTGAGAGCAGCAGACAATTAGGCACATATTGACTGTATTCCTACTCTGGCGACTCCACACATCAAAAATCATTTTGAAGGTGATTCCACTGGTACAAGAATCCATAAATTCAAATCTTCAATGGAAACTCCACTCTCAATGCATAATCCAGCTTCCAAAACATTATTGGCAACTCCACTTAATATTCGAATGTAATTCAGAGACTCCATTGGAATATGAGAACCCTTGACAGAGGTATGAAAAGATATTATGGAAGAAAACAAGTACTTAAATTTGGATTTTTTCCAAAGCATTTTATTGTTTGTTATAAGTTTCCTCTGGTCCTTCCTTAAACATGTCAAACTAATGTTTCTTTACCTACTGCATTCTAATGATGATCATGAGAATCTTGCAATTGTTTATCCTCCTCTTAAATTTTCACCTGCATATCCTCACTGTGTCACTGATTTTGATAAAAATATCCCATCTAAGCCATGTGATAACCATGACCAAGTTGATAAACTCCATGAAGCCAAGGCTGATATTTCACCTCCTGTACCTGATCCAACGTCCTCGAAGATCCAACATGGATACATACTCTTGAAGCTACCCCAAGTCCTCCATGATTTCCCTCCAAAGTACTACAAGTACTTACCTGTGTTTGACGGGGAACCTGATGCTATCTCAACTGAAAAACACATCCAAGGGTTTGAGCATTTTATAGATTTGTTTGAAATTGATCATGAGGATGTTTGTATCAGAGCCTTCTCTCAATCCTTAAAGGGTGATACTAAAGACTAGTTTAAACATTTGCAGCCAGAGATAATTAGCTCATGGGAGGAATTGAAAAATGTTTTTTTTAAGTTTTGGGGTAGGAATAAATATTCGGATAAAAAGTTTACAGAGTTCTCTGCCTTAAAAAGTCAGAGCAATGAAACTATTTTTACATTCAGCAGGAGGTTTTCCAGTATTTACTGCAATTTTTCCAAACAAATTAAACCCACTGAAGTTGTTTCCATGCTCCATTATGCAACTACTCTTCATCGAGATTTGTCTTTCCTCCTGATGGAAAGAAAGCCTAAGTCCTTACAACAAATGTTTAATGATGCTCAGGACATTCAACACAACATCCAAGCATGTAAACATATCCAAAATGAAGGGCTGAATGCTCAAGAACATGAAAGTGAATATGAAAAGAAAATAGTTGATTGGGATCTTGAGCATAGAATTGACAATATCATAGGTCCTCTTGAAGTTTCCAATGCTCATGATTTTGCAAAAAATTGTATTCCACTTGTTGAAAGAAGAGGTGTTAATTTAGCTTCTGATCCATCCCATGATAAGCAGGAGGCTGATTGTTTTATGTATTCATTTGTATACAATCAAGAAGTTGAGTTTGCAAATTAGTTTGTTGAAGAACAGGTTGATGTTCCACGTTTGTTCTTGTTAGATGACATTGCATATTTTGTTGATTTTCCTATATATCGTGAATATGATGGTGATTATGACGTTGACTCCCTAGAGCAACCAACTACATGTTCTCTATCAGAAAATGTTCCTTTCCAGTGGTATAATGAGAGAAATCAACCTACATATAACAGTTACAAAGAAGAAAGTATTGAATCAGCTGAAGGGAATTCTTTACCTTTATTCTTTTCTTCATTCAAATTGTTGAAAGAAAATCCTAAGATCATTATAGAAGCAAAGGAATGTGTGTTAATGTCAAATCACACTGATTCACTGGAACAAATTCACAAGATATTGCAGGAATCTCCTCATATGTATGATGAACCTTTTACTTGTGATGTAGAAGATCTTGTTAATTCAAAATTGCAGCCATTGGTTGAAGATAAATCCAAAAATGAGTGTGTTCAGCAGTCCAAAGGAATTAAAAACAATGAAGAAAATGAAGGAGGTTTTGAATCAGGTGAAAGAACCTTGCCATTATGTTTTTCTTCTTTAAATTTGCTGAAGCAAATCAGAAAGCCTCCAAGCATAATGTCGAATATGAAGAAAGCAGTGGACTTACAGATGAAAATTATATTCCTTTATGTTTTTCTTCCTTTGAATGGTTGAAAGAAAATCATGAGAGAACAAAAGAAATAGGAAAGTCTGATTGCATTCATAGTGGCACTGTTTTACATAAGGAAATTGTTGTCAGTAAGGAAGACAAACAACATTCGCATCCATTGGATGATCATGTATTTGATTACTTGGAAGGATATTCCAATTCAGAGTTGCAATCTGTGCTTAAGCACCGAATCAAAAAAGAAGAAGAATTTAATCAAGAAATTGTTGTTAAAGGTTATTTTCCTTCTCTTGAAACTAACATAGATATTCAACAATATTTCTAGCAAGATGAAGTGTTTCAAAGTTGTCTTTCTGCCCCTAAAAACGACGCGGTGGTCCAATTTCTAAGTGACGTAGACATGGATGAGGATTCTAAAACTAGGTCTCTGGAGACTCCAAGCAATGAAAAAACAAATGACATAGATTTTCAGGAAAGCAACATAACGACTCCTACCATTTCTCAATCAGAAATATAGAAAGATAATGAAAAGGATGATGCACATGATGTGGCTGTCATATTTGAGGATGTTTGAGACTGTATGATTGTTTTTGTTAATATGTATGGATGAGTAGACACACCTATTGTTGTCATTCCATCCAAAAATATTCCCAAGATTGAAAAAATGAAGCAAGAGCAGAAAACACGTGTGAAGGAAGCATGTTTTTTTGTCTTAGCTCCTAGAAGGGAAACATTCTTTCATGTGTTTCATGATCCCATGGCACGTTATATGGAAACTTTTTATAATCAAGATCTACAGAGGATATTGGGTTGCAAGCTTAGGGATGAAGGGAGTGAAGAATCGGTGTCTTTATGAAGTATGGGTCGCTTTACACCAGACAATGTTTTTCAGCCATGGTTGTCTTGTGTTTCAAGAAACTATTATTTCCAGACTTCTCAGCAAACCTGTCAGCTTCTCGATTGCAATCAACAAGTTAAATCGCATAAAAAAAAGAATGTGGTGGGAGGGGTGAAACAGGATAGTTGTTTTGTGCATATTTTAGAAGATCCATTTGCATTCTTATTGGAGGAAGTAAGCAGTCCAAGTGACCTTGATTTTTTGAGATTTGAATTTATGAATGGAATTTTGAATGAATTATCAAAAAATCTTGGGTAAAAGCAAGTGCAAAGAGAGAAAACAATGGGTAAAATATTGTCATGGCTGCATTGGCATTATGATTTCATTTGATTTTGCAGTTCGCTTCAGTATTTAGGGTAGGTAGGAGTGTGTGAATAAGCTTGTTGGTCAAGCATTCCTTTTTTAATTTCTACTAGTATGCGGTATTTTTTATCCACATCCAGTTGAGAGTAGTGTGCAAAGTTCGGTTTTAAAATTAACGCTCAATATCTAAGACATAATAGAGTACACACACATGTTTTGAAAGCATCCCAATGAAGAAGGAATTGGGTCTACAGTTCTTTGCTACCTCACAGGGAGGATAACATCCCCAATAGGAGCCTATGTTATCACCATAACAATTATACATGAAATACGAGTTTTAGATTTAGCGAAGGACTAAAGGAGTGTAGAGACATGGCGCGATTTGGAGGAACAAGTCACATATGGTGGCATATGGAAAAGTATAGTGGAAGCGCGAAAGGAAAGACCAGGAAGACCATAGATTTTGAGGCGGCCCAGATCAACAACCGAGACCCATATTGGGCGGCGAAATAGTGCGAAGTTTAATTATGTGACGGCGGGCCGGGGAAAACTACTGTGGTTTCATTCATGGATGCATGACACCCTTGGAAGCACATCGAGGCTAAAATCGGTCTACCTAAAACTACTTTCTCCAACCCCCCAATGTCACGTGTCGAAAAATCATTTGATATGTGTCATTCCCACATATTGCTTATGAAAAGGGGAGAGTTAACGACTTATTCGGTCACATTAGTACCATTTCTCAAGTACTTTACGTCATGCAACATCGAGTAAGTGCCGCCAGAAGGACAATGAAGGCTAATCATTTTGAAGCTGACAGTCGTGTGTGATAGGTTGTAATTCGGACAAGTATTGTCATCATAGTCTATTATTAAACACTCAATGACAATCGTCCTCAAAATTATAGATAAATTTATCCTGTTTGAGAAATCGACATTTCATTCAGAATAAAGTAATTAACAAGACCAGGAAAACGAAAATCATGTTTTCTGCAAAACTGGGAGACATGGACCAGTCTGATCAAACAACATCTAGTGAAACAGGATTTTTGACTAACATGGAAAATCCATCAATGAGTAAGAAAGAGAAGTTGATCGGACGGATACTAGACCCCAAATTCCATACTGACCCTGTGATAGAACCAGAATCAGAGGTCAGACTAAATCCTATCATGAGGGATTTAATCATCAATGGAAACGTGGAGAAGTGCTATAAAAAAGAAGAAAGGGGGAAGCAGAGCAAGCGACATAAGACAAGAGTCAGAGCTGAGGTGGTTGAAAGCATTGGGGAAAATCAACCAGTCTAGTTGAACACCCTAAAAGAAGAAAACTCCAGGTTGGAATAAGTTCTCAAGTTGAAATGAGTACGTTTCAGAAAATTTTGGACATATGGTGTTCAATGAAAAATCCTCAGATATGTCAGAACTATTTATAACGCTCCATGTAAAGTAGAAGAATAGTTGTGATGCGCTACTCTTTTGTCTAACCGATCTTTGTCTTTAGACTATGGGGAAGTTGAGTCATTTTGAATCCCACATGTAAAATTTTCTATATATATTATCCCTAGGGTAAAAAGAAAATGAGGGGGCCTGCCCTCATTGCAGGTAGACTTTGTAAAATCATGGAGATAAACTGGATATATGATGTAGAAGAAATTTTTGAATTGTTTATGAAAAGATTCTAATTGGCTATGATATGAGTTCTGTCCTCTTTCATAGTGTGTGTTTCCTGTGTCTTTAAAATTCCATTTGTAATTTAAGTTGGAGAGTTAGAAGTCTGTAATTTGTCTGATGATGCTCTAGGCTTAGCAATTTAAATTCATGTGATTCTCTTCTCAACTATTTCAGAATTCATTTTAATATGCTCTGAAGCAGTTATGTGTTTTCCTTTTTCTTCTTTTGCCATGCAAATTTCAATTTGAAAACTCAGACTCGTTGCCTCACTTAGCCTTTCTCCTCTAGATAGTTCTAATGACCTGCCACTGCATTATTCATTTCTGACTTTTAAATTGGAGAGTTAAAAGTCTGGAATTCGTCTGATGATGCTCTAGAATTAGCAATTTAAATTCATGTGATTATGTTCTCAACTATTTCAAAATTCATTTTAAAATGCTCTGAAGCAGTTATGTTTTCTTCTTTTTCCATGCAAATTTCAATTTGAAAACTCAGACTCATTACCTCACTTAGCCTTTCTCCTCTAGATAGTTCTAATGACCCTCCACAATATTATTTATTTCTGACTCCATAACCCAAATGTCACCCCCACTTCTTCAACAACTTTATAATACCCCCCCAAAAAAACCAAATCTAACCAATGATTTCCAAAGAAATATCAAGTGACATGAGAGAGCACTCTCTGAGTTGAGCAAGCTAGTGCCCAACTCTAAATCTGGTTGAAACAATTACCTTTGTCATTTGTCTATCAGTTGGACAAAATTTACAGAGTGCTAACATCATCCTCGTGCTGTGATGATGTGTTGCCAGCCTCGTGTTATGATGATGTGTTGCCAGCCTTATTTTGTGATGCCATATTTGTGATGATTATGTTGTGTTGCCAGTCTCGTATTGTGATGCCAGCTTCGTGCTCATGATATTGTGTAGCCAGCTTCGTGTTGTGATTCCAGCTTCGTCCTGAAGACTCTCAGCCTAGTGTTGATGTTGATGATTCTCCAAGCTTTGTGCTGTGTTGTTGATGATATTGATGATGAGAAAAACTTCCGATGATTTATAGATATGTCAGTCAGTGTTCTATATGTTGTTCATGATGTTTCCCTCTCTCTCGCCTGATGTTGTTGTAGAATACCCTTATTGTTAAGGGGGAGTGTTGAAATATTGTAACTGCAAAGAGTATCCTATTTATTATTGATGTATTATTCATTAGATCAATCCCCTTTTGTGAATCGATCATGTCAGGCATTGTAAATTACCAACTCCCCTTTTGTGGATTGGTCAAACCCTAATTGTAATATGAAAAATGAGATGTTGGCCCCCAAAATAAATTAATGTGGTTCTAACCACGCAGAAAGAGAAGATGGCCCTAGCAGTGAAAAGACACTTCCTTTCAGCACCTGCCAGATTGTAGAAATAAAGGAGGCCAATGCCTCATTTACACACTCACTCATTCGATCATCTAGAGTTCAAGTTTGGAGCTGCGGTTGGAGAAGAAGGGAGAGAGATAGGTGCATTACTTGGGAGAGGAATTTCTATAGTGTTTGGTTTATTCTCTTGGCATTGTATTGGATATATATTAAAGAATTTTTTGTTGGGTTTTCTCCCCCGTGAGGGTTTCATAAGATAAATGATGTGTCTCTTGTGATTGTGTTTCTCACATTGATCCTATCTATGCTATGGTTATCTACTAAATTGTAAATAAACCTAATAATATCTTAAACTCTAACATAAATTTATAGAAATTGGGACATTTTTGATGAAGTACGGAAGGATGTGTTGTACCACCATTCTACCAAGGGAAACCACTTGACCCATTGTGTCTATTTGTGAAGATATTATTCTATACATTTATTCACAATATTAGTTTTCCTATCAGATTGAGGATGGTAAGATGATCTATGAGACAAGTATCTTTTGAAACATTTCCATGAATGTTTTGGCTACTATACTTGTTTTAGAAGGATGAGAAAGAGAAAAAAATGGGTATACTTTATCAATTGATTCACTAATACCATGATGACATTATTTCCTTCGTGTTTGGTTAAACTTATAATAAAATCCGTTCAAACTTCTTCCTAATGTTGAATTGGTATAGCTAATGGTTGTAGGAGACATGTTGGACAGTTGGTTTCCATTGATGTCAACCCTTGGAGAGTGATCTTACAGATTGATGCAAACCTTGGAGAAGTCTGGAATCCCTAGATTTGTGGGCGAGATCGTTGGATATTTGGTTTTCATGTTATAGGTCTACCATTGATACTAACACATTGTTAAGGTATGCACTTTTTATGGTAAAGATCATGCTAGAGGTTGATGTACATGGTTGGTGTTAGCACCATAATTGTTTCAGTTAGAGTCATTACTAGATGAGTCGTAGCTCATGTGTCGAAGCGTGTGGAGTCAGGTACTCAATAATGAATGGGTTGAAGTGAGAAAGTGGCCGGTCTAGCCCTTGGAGTCAGGAAAGGGAGTCATAATTAGCCACATGTGACTTGTAAAGGTCCTTTCCCAAAAGATAGAGTCCTCTCAGAAAGAGGGAATTTACGTGCCAGAGGTCGAGGCAAGTTGTTAGAATAAAGGTCACTTCGATGGATATAATGACCATCATCACCTAATTATGAAGTCACAAAGGTTAAGAAATCATGGTGCTCATATCATGTATACTCTGCAGCTCTTATCATCTATACCTTACACACTTCAAAGTGTACCCATTATGCGAGTGTGTTGCGCAAATCTTTGGCCTGCTTCCAAACTTCTCATAACCATGGATTTATCGTCCTCTACCATGATTACATCCCTCGCCCGTTCAAATATAAATACCAGTCACCCTGTGTGTTTCTCCTTTACCATCCAAGTTTGCGTTTTGTCTGTGATTTTTTCTGCAAGTCCTGGGTCCTTTTGCTGTGAGAAATCTGATTGTCATCAGTTATGTTGTGAGTTTGTTCATTCAAGATTGCCACGTCTCATTAGTTTTCAGTCATGGTTTGAATTATTTTGGAGTTTTCCACGAGCTAGTGTGTCGGGCGATAGTTCTTCTCACAGTCAGCCTCTCCTCTTCGGAGTTCTTTCTTGTCACGTCGAATTTCTTTTTGTGTCCAAATCCCCTGGCTCGCTACAAGAATTTCAACACCTTGCCACCACGTCAAAACTTTCTATCGCACTTCCCTACTGCAATGAACCTACCCTTTCCTTTTATCATAGCATCGATCTCCTTCTGTGTCGAACGTTTTCATAGCACTTGTCGGATGTGCAGTGAACTCCTAAAGTTGTTTTTGCTTGTCGCACAAATTTTTTGTTACTACCATTCTAATAGGTCTCCACGAAGTATATCATTCTCCATTTTGCGCACAAAGAGGGTGTTATAATTCATTACTGCACGCACGAAACAAATACACATTTGCATCATGACAACATCCCAAGACATAACAAAGAAAGCATGAACTGGCAGAGCCATAAGGTTTGTACCTCAGGACTTGGCATTAATCTATGAAGATATGAATGTCAGGGCATATTTTGAACAGGTCGAATGTATGCACTATTGCAAGAAGATCAAAGGTTACAACACAAATATGGTTGAACAATTCGCTCTCAGGTTTAATGGTTTCCACACGACCATTGTGGGAATCACATTCTAGGTGACGGGGTGTTGACGGGCGAAATCGACCGTCCGTCAACTGAGAGAGTGGAACCGGTCCGGGGTTGTCTAATAACCCAAGCCGTTTGGGATGAACCACCCTAACGGGTTTAGCGGCTCCGTTAGCCAATCTAAGATCCTAAGAAAACAAAAAGAAAACTAATCTAAACTAACTAATCTAGCTAAAACTAAATAAAACTAACTAAACTAACTAACAATAAATAAAAAAAACTAATAAACTAATCTAATTAAAACTAACTATTAAACTAACTAACTAAAACTAACTATTAAAACAAACTAACTAATCTAAACTATTTTATAAATACAATCTACTAACTACTACTATACTAACTCTAACTAATTAACTACCTAACTACTAATTGAAATATAACTTATTCACAAAATATGCAATATCTACAATTTACAGATTTAAATAAAACCTGAAAAACTCATTTTCATTCTGCCTTAAGACAGAGAGGGATATTTTTTGTTGATTTTATGATTTTATAAACAAGAAATAAAAGAAAACTAACTAAACTAAAAAACTAATTCTAACTATAAATCTAACTAAACATATATCTAACTAAACTACTAATAAATATACTAAACAAATAAATAACAAACTGACCTGGGAACGCTCCAAGTTTGTCCTGTGTTTGATGATCTTCTAAGCTGATCGAAGGGAGGAAACTTGCACCGAATAATCCAGAAGCTTCTCGTAAACGATAGTTGCAGTGCTCTTTAGTTTTTTTACAGGACAAACAAGACATAAAAATCACAAGAATCATATAATTTATAAATATTAACAATTAGATAAACCCATATGCAAAGACTTACACAAAATAATTCAATTGATGAAGAAGAGAAATCTGTCATTCATAAATGGAATCAAGTAATTGTTGTGTTTTTAAATGTTGAAAGAAATCAGACATGGATCATATTAATTAATTCATATCATTCTACAAAAGACTATGATAGCTAAAGTAGTCACTAATCAAATGTAAATTGATAGGCATAAACATGAAACAAAAGATTGATATTATGAAAAGCGAAAGCTGTAGCAGAACATCAACTTCTGTCTCAGTTTGTATTAGAAATCCATATCTTGGTTCTCCCACGAATGAGGATGATCCTTATTACAAAAATAATAAGTATTTATAAGTTTTCCACAGGGTAAAACCTCCCTGTGGAAGTTATCAAACTGTTTACATAAAATTTGGGAGGATATCCCAAGTTTAACTAAACTAGGAAACTAAAATAAAACAAAAACATCCAAATATCCCCTAAACTGTCCAGCATGTCCCATGCAATTCGAATTCACCTGAAAAGGGTCCAAAATAGACAAGTTAGAAGTTTCTTTTATTAATAAAATAATAATAATCTAATTCTATAGACTAGCTACAGAATCATCTGATTCTGTAGCTGGTCTAAATAAGGCACAGAATCAGCATTAAAATCAATTAAAAATCTTTTAAAGATTTCAATTTAATTGACATCCAATAGCCATTTGAAAATGAGTCATTTAATTTGAGTTTGTTATACTAGTCGAAATCAAACAGGATCCAAATCAATTAAATGACTATAGAGATAAGCATACTCTGTTTTGTTTGTTACCACAAAGTCGGGTGACAAAATTATGTGGAACAACAATGCAATCGTTTCATAACAAATCGAATTCAACATAATCAAAACAAATCGCAAGAAATTGTTACGCTACCTTGTCAATAGGAAATATGAATTCGACAAGACCATTTTCAAATCGTTATAACTGTGCTGACACGGCAAACGATTCATGCCATGAATAGATCAATTCAAACTGGCGTGAAAATCAATTCAAATAAAATCGTAACAGGATCAATTGATTAGCAACAGAATTCGTAATTTGTTATTGCAAATTGGGCGAATAGGATTGATTGAATTTGATCAAAATCGTTCATTTAACAATGAATTATAATCGGTTTTGGCAAAAAAAAATAACGAATGTTGATCAATTTGTTTTTACAAATCAAAATCAAATAGAGCATTCATTTATGATACAAATCTAACTCATGGAAATGATCGAACTAACAACAATCCAATCAAACGAATCAATCGGCTAGGGTTTAGCATAGGTATCATGAATCAAAACTGTTGCATGATTCGGGCATGAATATCATTCGCACAGACTTAAATGAGCGTATTGTTTTAATAAAAACAGAGTCATTTTTCCCAACTTGGAAACGATAAAATATAGAACATTATATGACACAGCATCGTAACAACCAAATTTATTGAAATTGTTTGCTAATCGCAGCATATGAATCATAACGAGATCGAATCCAAACATGATCGTATTCTAAAGTGAGCATGAAAAACTTCCTAATCGGAGTGGATATAAAACGAATTGAATTGTTAACTCAATCAAACGAACAAATGAAATCCAAACGAAAAGCAATCAAATCCGAATGAAAATCTATTGGTGTCTAAACTGGGAATGATCAAATCATATATCCAAAACGAAATTCAATTTATTTTTAGCAAAGAGAAATATATACAGGATGAACACATTATGAGAAAACCATTTTGAAATATAAACAGAGCTATTTGAAATATAAACAGAGTTATTCGAATACCAAATTTCAACCATTATATTAACCCTGTTAATTCACAAAACTAAAACAATACCAAAATCATACCTGTACAGCGACGAGATGGCTTGATCATGCCAATTTGGAGTTGATAACGGCTATGGCCGATTCAACATTCTTGAAAAGGATGGAGCCTGTTGTCTTTTGCTTCTTATCAGCTGCTTGGAGCTTGTCTCTTTGATTGGTCAATACTGCAATTTGATCTTCCAGTGATTGAATTTTCGATTGGAGTAGGGGAACATCAATGTAGTATCGTTCCAACCATGAATTGCATTGGTCACAGGGAGACTGTGTGGATTTTGTAAGAGCAGGCGAGGGTTTGGACACATGGCTGAGGTTTTCGTTAGGCAATTTAATACCAGGGTAGCTAGGATTATCTTTTAGGCAAGGGGGAAGATTTGTCACGAAATCATAAGGTGGTTCAAGGCATAAACCCTGCGAGTAGGGGTACTCGCTGGCTAAGAAACGTTCAACATCGGAATCCGAATCCTAAGGATTATAGGCTTTGACTCAGCAGAGGGTTTAGGCTTGTTCCTTGCCATCCTTGAAATAAGCTAAGCATTCTTTTTACCCTTGGCATTAGCAGTAGGGTTTGCCTTGGGATTTTGGCTCACGGGTTTTTTAATAGTCTCAACTTTCTTAGCTATAGGGTCAAGTAAGTCAACCTTAGGGTCGACCGAGGGTTTAGGAGGAGGCAGTAGGATATGGAAGGGCACAGGTGGCTCGGCCTTGGCTTCAATCACCATAGGTTTGTCAACCTAGATGGGGTCTGTGCCATCGAAACCATTACGAGTGATGAAAGCTCTCCAGCTATCATCGTGCAAACTCAAGTGATAAACGATGATAAGCTTAATAAGCCCATGGTGGAATAGGCTACTATTATCCTTTTGCCTTTTAAACCTTTTCGACATTTTATATAGGCTACGATGAAAGTAAAAGGGCATATTCAACGAGTATCCCATAAAATTCATTAGCAAATGCAGGTGGTAGAGAAACACAAGTCCGTATCGACCTTCACAGGTCACGAACTGTTTGATTACCATAAAAGTATTGTGCCATCGTGATTTAATTGTAGAGATGGGCATACCTCTGTCACAAGAGGTGACTTTGCGCAAGAGGAACAACAGTGTCCATGGCACCTCCTCGACCTTACAATTTTTGAACCAACACTGGCCTGTAGCAGGTAACCTTGTAGCAGAGCTAATAAAGTTCTCATCGATTTCCAACTGTATGTCGCCCACCTTGGCTCTACAGCCATCGAAATTCATGGAAAACTGTCGTGCCACAGCTAGATTAAAACCCTCAAATTATTTCATGAAGGTAAGCCATCTGTTATCCTCCAAGTCTTTGTGAGCATTGTCAAACATTAACAAGGCTTTCTTGTCGTTTGGCGCGATTCGCACGACTGGTGCCATGGAGCCGAGCACATGGTAATCCGAGGGTTTGGATCATAACACACACAGGAGCAGAGCTACCCGAGCTAACAGAAGTGAACGGTGATAAGGGGTAGGCATAAATGCCAGCGTGCGAAGGTGGTGTAGTTTATCTCTTCCATGCATAACATTTATTGCCAAGGTACAACCGTCGGCTTACATAGCTGTTCAACCCATTAGTAGTTCAACAAACAAGTCATTTTCCCAACCAATGAAATCAAATGTATAAACCAATGCGCGACAACGTTATGCCATAGTTTTAAACACCCGACATATAAATCAAAACCAAAATCAACTATGTACCAATGTATTAGCTCATATAATCAATAGTTTAACCAATGTGCCAATGGGTATTCATATAATCAACAAGCCAATAGTTATGAAAAGATAGACATAGGCATTATATTAAAAAGATATATATGAAAGATTTAACCATAGCACCCATGTATTTTCATGAAACCAAAGGTCAAGTAGGTCAAATAAAGTGCCAATTCAAATGTTAATGCTTTACAAACTCAATAAAACCAAATTACACAATCTATCAAAGCATGAGTACTGATCAAAGGGTCTTGCCAGCTGTATAATGATAAATAAAAGGTAAGCGCAATAGGCATATCGACAAAAGAGATAATGACAGTTCAGATAATGATCGAAATACGACTTCGAAAGACTAAGTTTTCATTCTTACAGTCGTGAAAACAAAACAAAGGCAAATGTGCAAATGTCGCAAAAAATGAAAATGTCATTTATTTGAAGATTGCGACGAAAAATTGATGTTTGCAAAACATAGGTGTAGGCAGCTTATAAGACCACAAAAAAAAAATGTGAATTGGCTACCAACAATGGCGACACACTGGTAGAAGCAGTTATCTTTGCCAAAAGAAATAGATTCAGATTAGGACAGCAAAGATAATTCCAACTCAAAATGACAACCAGAAAATGGTACAAACATCATCATTAACCATCTTTTCCAGCAGTGTTTTGAAATATGAAAACTGATAACAATCTTAAGATCAGCAAGTCACGATATTAAAGATAAAATCCCCGATACTGTTGGCATAGCCACTGCTACCAGCAGGCGTCCATAGCCTCGACAGGGTTTCCATTTAACCCACTCTGACATTTGTATCCTGTTAAGAAGTTATGGATCAGAATAAAGGACATTAAAGAGGTTTCTTATTTACAAAATTTTCAAGTACCCAACATTGCTTCGCTACCAGCGGGCCTGTTCAGTACCCCGACGAAGTTGTCTTGGCGTCATGCATGCATTTACCCGCTGCCAGCAGACTTGTTCAGTGTCTTGGTGGGTTTACAAGCACTTCCCATAGCTCTTATTAACAATTTTTTGTTTTATTTTGTTTTTTCATAGATATATAGCTAAGCGGGGTGACGCTAAAAATCATGATTTTTCAACATATTTTTTCGGACCTCATCAGAATTTTTTAGAACTGTCCTTTATTTAGATACAGAGATGTTTTATTTACAAAAACAGCTTCCTAAGACAGGGAGACATCTTCTGAGTCATTCCTTTACAGAAAAGGGACAGCGTAAAAATATAATAGATGATCATGACAAGCTTTACTCAGAGATCGAAATCAATCATCTTCTTTTAAACAACAGATTGTTCCAACACAGATATAAATTTCAGAAATACACTATTGATGTTTGTACAAATTTTCAGAAGTTATTTCAGTGAAGGAATTTTCTATCGTCTTTTGTCTGAAAAGTTCAGTATACAGGTATGTGTATTTCCAAAGACACAAACTGATAAATTCAAATCAAAATCAAAATAGAAAGAAAATAAAAATGCAAACAGAAATAAAATATTTACATAATATACAAGGGTAGTTATCAAGCAAAGTATCTCTTCAGGGCTTGGCCATTCACCAGGTAGGTGTCAAGCTACCCTTCAAGATTCTGCAATCGAAAAGAACTGGGACCCAACGTTTCCGCAATTAAAAACGGTCCAAGCCATAAGTTTTGAAATTTAGTGTGTTCTCCCTTTCCTTCATGCGGTTTGTCCCACTTCAAGACAAGATCACCTACTTCAAAATTCCTATCAGAAGTAGAATTAGAATCGAACCAGCTTTTAACCAATTGTTGATTTTGATCTAACTTACGTTTAGCTTGGGCTCTTACCTCTTCTAGCTTCATCAAAGCATTAATGCGGTTTTCCAAAGGGGGACAATATTCTTGTTGGACTTTCTGTGATAACTAAAGTGAAGGAAGAAGAATGTGAGGTGGCAGAATTGCTTCTCTGCCATAAACGAAAAAAAAAGGGGAAGTTACCTACAACATCTTTTGGTGTTACCCTATCATCCCACAGCGCATTTAGCAGCGCATTGTGCCAATTTTTGTGATTTTCAACCACCGTTCTCTTGATTATTTTGATCAAGTTCTTGTTTGTTGATTCTGCCAATCCGTTTCCCTAAGGGTAATAGCTAGCAGAATACTTCAGCTTAATTCCTTTTTCCAAAGAGAACTCACTCATCTCAAGAGAGGAAAAGTAAGAAGCATTATCGAAAACTAAACAGTCATGGATACTGAAACGGGTGATAATATTCGAATTTAGAAAGGCAATTACCTGACTGGTGTTGATAGTTCTTAACGCAACAGCTTCAGACCATCGAGTAAAGTAATCTGTGGTTTTCACAATAAGCTTGTGCTGTTGTGAGGACAGAGGGTTGATTAGACCTATGATATCAAGGCCCCATTGTTGAAAAGGAGAATCTACTGAAATAGGATGCAGAGGAAAGGCTGGTTTTTGCAACCGCCCTGATGCTTTCTGATAGATGATACATTTATGACACAAGGCATGGACGTCTCTAAACAGCATGGGCTAGTAATAACCGGCTCTTAGAACTTTATGAGCAGTGGTGTCACTACCGAAGTGACCACCAGCTTCTCCTGCATGCAACTCGAGTAAGACTTTTTCTTCTTCATCTTTTTCAAGACAACACATCAGTACGCCATCAAAACTCTGACGAAACAAGATACCATTAACTAGATGAAAGGAGGCAGATTTCAGTCTCGACGCTCTTCTTTTAGCGGGGTCAAGATGACGGGGGGCTGATCCATGTTCAAGACAGAATCTTATATCATTGTACCAAGGACTAACAAGGTTTTGTGTGCAACAGATTAGACTTCGGTTGCTTTGTCCTAGGTTTGACGTATCGTTTTCTTCTTGTTGTCCTGCTGCTGAATCAACAACTAACTTGCATAACCCTTGGCATCTCACTATCTGGGCTGGGGTAATTTCTAAGTCATACTCTTGCAAAGAAGTGACCCAATTGTCTCTCTTTTCTCCTAGTTCCTTCTGCACTAACAAGTTCCTCACGACTGAGTAGGGGACAATGAATTTCGTCCTTGACTTCAAAAGATAGGATTGGAAGTGTTTAATTGCTTTGAACACAGCGTAGGCTTGCTGATCTACTGCTGGGTAATTAAGTTCAGTGCCTTTGAAAGAAGAGCTCATAAAGGCAATGGGTACTTCATTGTTCTCGGCATTCTTTTGGGTTAGGACGGCGACATAGGAACGGTCAGAAGAAAAAGTGTAGAGTGTAAAGTCTTGTGAAAAATCTGGGCTCATGAGAGACGGAGTGTCTATAATGGCCTTGTTTATTGCATTAAAAGCTTGATTTTCAAGGGGTCCCCGACGATATTGGGTGTCTTTCTTAATCAGGTTCTCTAAAGGCCTGACCATTTCAGAGAAACTGGGGACAAATCTTCTCACGAAGTTAATCTGGCCTAAGAAAGACTGCATAGACTTTTTGGATGTAGGAGGGGGAAGTTTTGCGATGACTTGAGTCCTTTCTGGGTCAATAATCATCCCTTCGCTAGACACAATGAATCCTAGGAGTTTACCCTGTTCTACTACAAAGATGGACTTTTGGGGGTTCAAGGAGATGCCGTATTTACGGCATCGCAGTAGTACGGCTCATAAGTGAGCTAGATGATCGTTTTTGTTTTTAGAAAATACAGTCACATCATCTAAGTAAACTATGACGGACTGATTGATTAAGCCTCAGAAAGCAATGTCCATTGCTCTCTGAAAAGTGGCACCAGCATTAATCAATCCAAAAGGCATATTGAGATAAGCATAAGTGCCCCACGGAGTACGGAAGGTAGTTTTTAGTTGGTCTGGTGGAGACATCAGGACCTGGTTGTATCCAGAAAAACCATCCAGTAAGGATAGCCTCTCAGAACCAGATACCTATTGAAGGATCTGTTCCATGGGTGGGACAGGGTAGTTGTCTTTGTCAGACGCCCTATTAAGGTTTCGGAAATCCACGCAGAGTCAAATTTCCCCATTTTTCTTCTAGACTGGGAGAAGGTTAGAAACCCATTGAGTGTGCCTAACAGGAAAAATTATCTTAGCATTTAGGAGCTTATTCAATTCTTTTTGAACGGTCGATTCGAGTTTGGGGTGCATCTTCCTCGGTTTTTGTTGAAAGGGTAAGGTTTGGGGCTTCATCGAGATGACATGTTGTATGATATTAGGATCGAAAGTTTTGAGGTCATCATACGTCCATGCAAAGACATTTTTAAATTCTTTGAACAACTTAATTAATGCAGCTTTTTCTTGTTGAGAACATCCCAACCCTAAATTAATGCACTGAGGATTTTCCTTAGTTCCTAAGTTTACCTTTTCATAAGATAACGAGGAACTATTGGTTTTACAATTGACCGTCTTTTTAAATTTATCTTCAAA
>JASDQU010438693.1:43685-69110 GCA_032191745.1 Picea mariana
GAGACCTTGCAATAAAGCCTCATATTCTGCAGTATTGTTAGTACATTCAAATTCCAACCTACATGCTATCAATGTTTTGTTACCTGCCGGATCGATAATGACATAGCCTGCTCCGGCTCCTTCTTTGGACTTTGACTCGTCGAAATACAAAGACCAAATTTGAATTTCATCGGATACATGAGACTGTTGCGTGGAAGTTGTTGGCTGTGTGTACACCGCAACTTCAGACTGTTGTTCTGGATTGGTGATAGGTGAAACCTCGGCCATGAAGTTGCCGAAGAAGGTGTCCATCCCTTGTACTTCAGGTGTATCTGCAGAAGGTGTATACGATTCATTGGGATCGTTTAAATATTTGACCGTGAACTTAAGGTAGCGCTCACGATTTACTTTGATTCTGTTAGGGTTGTCGTTGTCTGGAAGCCATAGATGGGACCAATTTGTCGCAAAATAACCATGTAGCTGTTCCGACCAATCCCTGCTTAAAAACAAACCATACACTTCTGGAATATCCACAACAATTATATCAATAACTTGATGAACCTTGGGGTTAGACGATAATCTAATAAGCACATTCTTTAGTTCTCCTATAACTTTAACATTGGTCCGATCAAGTTGTATGATTTTTAAAGTCAAGGGTTCAACTTTAGCATTAATATTTTGGCAAACAGACCAAGGCATCACATTGGATGACGCCCCTGAGTCGACCATACAATTGTGCACATTTCTATTAAAAATCTCGAAACTTAATAGGAAAGGAGCTACATTTTTGCGAGTACTAAGAGTAGTAGCTTGTGGCTTTTTACCCGCAGTTTCTAAAGCTACTTTATCTACATTATTTACATTATTTACATTACTTATAGGAAGGCTCCCTTTATCTTGAGGATCAGGGTTATTTTTAATGGAAGTCTTCTGAGGGACTTTGTTTTGCACAACCTTGTTACCATTAGAATTACCATTTTTGTCGTTCTCTGAAATATTTTGCAACATTTTTTGAAGCAGAAATGGAAACTTCAATAACTCATAAATAGAAATGTTAGCCCTTAACTTTTTAAGATCTTCAACAACATCATAATCTAAGTTGGGGTTCACATTACTCTGTTTAGTCTCAGCTAATTTAGATTTCTTTGGAGGCGAAGTTGTAGTGTTTTCGGTAGAAGGTTTATTTGTTGTCTTACTCCTAGTGTTATAAGGATGAACTGTCTCGAAATTAGCTTGAAAGATGATATCCGAGAAGTGTATAAAAATGTTTGGAGAAGACTCTTCTTCTTGAACTGTCTCTTATTCAACTACCTCCTCAGGAATCTCAGGAGGCATCAAGTTATCTTGGGCTTCTAGAATCGTTTGAAGGACACATTGCAAACTTTCTAGATTTAGGCCTTCGGTGGTTGGGTTAGGTCGGTTGGTAGGAAAAGGCTTCCAGAACAGGGGTTTGTAAGTCCCTTTTCTCTAATAAGCTTCTTCGGTTGACCTTTTCAAGTCTATAACTTGATTTGACAGTTTTTGAACAACTTTAGTTAGGTTTTCCAAATCAAAGTTTTCAGGTTGTGTTTTACTTTGAGTGGTTCTGGGTAGGATTTCAATATTCTTTTTGGAAGAAGAACTAATCTCAGTTTCATTGCTAGAAGAGTGTTTAAGACTAAGTATGTCTTTTTCAATCTGGCTGGCCTCCTCGAAGGCCTCTAACAATGTGGCTTTCTTAGATCGTTTAACCCAAATAGCTATACTTTGATGCAAAGCTTTAGTGTAGTAAGATATTATAAGACTCTCAGCAGGCATAGAATCTGCAGGGATTTAGTTTTTAAGTGTTAAGAATCTTTGATTAAAGTCTTTAACTTTTTCTTTTGGGTTCATTCTTAAGCTAGAAAGATCCATGACTAGGACTTCCGGAGGCTTACTGTCTCCAAACTTTTCCAAAAAGCATGACACAAAATTTTCCCAAGACACGATGGTATGGGGTTGTAGGGCAAAGTACCAAGTGGATGCATTACCCTCGAAAGTATAAGAGAACAATCTAGAGACAACGTCTTCATGTTCAACATTGCAGAGTCTTATGGCTAACATAATTTTTTTAATGTGATCTTCAGCGATCTGTTTTGAGTCAGGATCAAACTTGGGAAGCCATTTCTCTGAGTGTTTAGGTAAAGGGTGCTGGGCTCCAGGTACAGCTACAGCATCATGGTCAAGCCAAGGTCTAGCAGGATTGTTCTGATTTTCCATTCGGGTAGTGGGTGTGGAAGGCTGTGAAGGGGAATTGCCTTCGTCAGAGGAATCTCCTCTAGAAGAGGAAGGAGATGATGGAGGTGGTGAAGGAGGTATCCCAAATCCTCCTGCAACAGGATTTAAGATTGGATCTGAAGGATTCATAGTAGGATCAGTGCCTCCTAATTGTTCTCTGATATCAGAGAAATCCAAAGGTTGGCCCCACAGACGGTTTGGTTGCCTCAAACGGGCTAAGGCACTATGTGTTTTAATAAGAGATTGGCGTACAATCTCTTGTATGTCACCACCTGTAGGATTAGGGGTTGTTGGCTCAACTGTGATCTGTGGATCTTTGGTTGAAGTAGTTGTTGTTTGAAGGGGAATATTATCGTGTGAACAGCTTCTAGTCACTATAGGTGAGATATTAGGGTGTGTAGGAGTCTTGTGACCGCCTCGTAACATTAATTAAATTCAGGCCCTCCTTCTAGCGCCATTTGTTGATGGGAAAAATCGACCGTCCGTCAACTGAGAGAGTGGAACTAGTCCGGGGTTGTCTAATAACCCAAGCCATTTGGGATGAACCACCCTGACATGTTTAGTGGCTCCATTAGCCGATCTAAGGTCCTAAGAAAACAAAAAGAAAACTAATCTAAACTAACTAATCTAACTAAAACTAAATAAAACAAACTAAACTAACTAACAATAAATAAAACAAACTAATAAACTAATCTAATTAAAACTAACTATTAAACAAACAAACTAAAACTAATTATTAAAACAAACTAAATATTCTAAACTATTTTATAAATACAATCTACTAACTACTACTATACTAACTCTAACTAATTAAGTATATAACTACTAATTGAAATATAACTTATTCACAAAATATACAATATCTACAATTTACAGATTTAAATAAAACCTGAAAAACTCATTTGTATTCTACCCTAAGACAGAAAGGGGTATTTTTTGTTGATTTTATGATTTTATAAACAAGAAATAAAAGAAAACTAACTAAACTAAAAAACTAATTCTAACTATAAATCTAACTAAACATATATCTAACTAAACTACTAATAAATATACTAAACAAATAAATAACAAACTGACCTGGGAACGCTCCAGGTTTGTCCTGTGTTTGATGATCTTCTAAGTTGATCGGAGGGAGGAAACTCGCACCGAATAATCCAGAAGCTTCTCGTAAACGATAGTTGTAGTGCTCTTTAAGTTTGTTTATAGGACAAACAAGACATAAAAATCACAACAATCATATAATTTATAAATCTTAACAATTAGATAAACCCATATGCAAAGACTTATACAAAATAATTCAATTGATGAAGAAGAGAAATCTGTCATTCATAAACGGAATCAAGTGATTGCTCTGTTTTTAAATGTTGAAAGAAATCATACATGGATCATATTAATTAATTCATATCATTCTGCAAAAGACTATGATAGCTAAAGTAGTCACTAATCAAATGCAAATTGATAGGCATAAACATGAAACAAAAGATTGATATTATGAAAAGCGAAAGTTGTAGCAGAACATCAACTTTTGTCTCAGTTTGTATTAGAAATCCATATCTTGGTTCTCCCACGAATGAGGATGATCCTTATTAAAAAAATAATAAGTATTTATAATTTTTCCACAGGGTAAAACCTCCCTGTGGAAGTTATCAAACTGTTTACATAAAATTTGGGAGGATATCCCAAGTTTAACTAAACTAGGAAACTAAAATAAAACTAAAACATCCAAATATCCCCTAAACTGTCCAGCATGTCCCATGCAATTCGAATTCACCTGAAAAGGGTCCAAAATAGACAAGTTAGAAGGATATTTTATTAATAAAATAATAAAAATCTAATTCTATAGACTAGCTACAGAATCATCTGATTCTGTAGCTAGTCTAAATAAGGCACAGAATCAACATTAAAATCGATTAAAAATCTTTTAAAGATTTCAATTTAATTGACATCCAATAGCCATTTGAAAACAAGTCATTTAATTTGAGTTTGTTATACTATTTGAAATCAAACAGGATCCAAATCAATTAAATGAGTACAGAGATAAGCATACTCTGTTTTGTTTGTTACCACAAAGTCGGGTGACAAAATTATGTGGAACAACAATGCAATCGTTTCATAACAAATCAAATTCAACATAATCAAAACAAATCGCAAGCAACTCTTACGCTACCTTGTCAACAGGAAATATGAATTCGACAAGACCATTTCCAAATCGTTATAACTGTGTTGACACAGCAAACGATTCATGCCACGAATAGATCAATTCAAACTGGCACGAAAATCAATTCAAATAAAATCGTAACAGGATCGATTAATTAGCAACAGAATTCATAATTTGTTATTGCGAATTGGGCGAACAGGATTGATTGACTTTGATCAAAATCGTTCATTTAACAATGAATTATAATCAGATTTGGCAAAAAAAAAATAACGAATGTTGATCAATTTGTTTTTACAAATCAAAATCAAACAGAGCATTCATTTATGATACAAATATAACTCATGGAAATGATCGAACTAACAACAATCCAATCAAACGAATCAATCGGCTAGGGTTTAGCATAGGTATCATGAATCAAAATTGTTCCATGATTCAGGCATAAATATCATTCGTATAGACTTAAATGAGCGTATTGTTTTAATAAAAATAGAGTCATTTTTTCCAACTTGGAAACGATCAAATATAGAACATTATATGACACAACATCGTAACAACCAAATTTATTGAAATCGTTTTCTAATCACAGCATATGAATCATAACGAGATCGAATCTAGACATGATCGTATTCTAAAGTGAGCATGAAAAACTTCCTATTCGGAGTGGATATAAAACGAATTGAATTGTCAACTCAATCAAACGAATAAATGAAATCCAAACTAAAAGAAATCAAATCCGAATGAAAATCTATTGGTGTCTAAACTGGGAATGATCAAATCATATATCCAAAACGAAATTCGATTTATTTTTAGCAAAGCGAAATATATACAGGATGAACACATTATGAGAAAACCATTTCAAAATATAAACAGAGCTATTCGAAATATAAACAGAGTTATTCGAATACCAAATTTCAACCATTATATTAACCCTGTTCATTCACAAAACTAAAACGATACCAAAATCATACCTGTACAGCGACGAGACGGCTTGATCATGCCAATTTGGAGTTGATAACGGCTGTGGCCGATTCAACATTCTTGAAAAGGATGGAGCCTGTTGTCTTTTGCTTCTTATCAGCTGCTTGGAGCTTGTCTCTTTGATTGGTCAATACTGCAATTTGATCTTCCAATGATTGAATTTTCGATTGGAGTAGGGGAACATCAATGTAGTATCGTTCCAACCATGAATCACATTGGTCATAGGGAGACTGTGTGGATTTTGTAAGAGCAGGCGAGGGTTTGGACACATGGTTGAGGGTTTCGTTAGGCAATTTAATACCAGGGTGGCTAGGATTATCTTTTAGTCAAGAGGGAAGATTTGTCATGAAATCATAAGGTGGTTCGGGGCATAAACCCTGCGAGTAGGGGTACTCGCTGGTTAAGAAATGTTCAACGTCGGAATTCGAATCCTCACTAAGGATTATAGGCTTTGACTCACCAGAGGGTTTAGGCTTGTTCCTTGCCATCCTTGAAATAAGCCAAGCATTCTTTTTACCCTTGGCATTAGCAGTAGGGTTTGCCTTGGGCTTTTTGCTCACGGGTTTTTTAATAGTCTCAACTTTCTCAGCTATAGCATCGGGTAATTCAACCTTAGGGTCGACCAAGGGTTTAGGAGGAGGCAGAAGGATATGGAAGGGAACAGGTGGCTCGGCCTTGGCTTCAGTCACCATGGGTTTGTCAACCTAGACGGGGTATGTGCCATTGAAACCATTACGAGCGATGAAATCTCTCCAGCTATCATCGTGCAAACTCAAGTGATAAATGATGATAATCTTAATAAGCCCATGGTGAAACAGGCTACTGTCAGCCTTCTTCCTTTTAAACCTTTTCGACATTTTATATATGATACGATGAAAGTAAAAGGGCATATTCAACGAGTATCCCATAAAATTCATTAGCAAACACAGATGGTATAGAAACACAAGTCTGTATCAACCTTCACAGGTCACAAACTGTTTGATTACCATCAAAGTATTGTGCCATCGTGGTTTAAGTGCAGAGATGGGCATACCTATATCACAAGAGGTGACTTTGAGTGAGAGGAACAGCAATGTCCATGGCACCTCCTCGACCTTACAATTTTTGAACCAACGCTGGCTTGTAGCAAGTAACCCTGTAGCAGAGATAATAAATTTCTCATCGATTTCCAACTGTATGTCGCCCACCTTTTCTCTACAGCCATCGAAAGTCATGGCAAACTTCCGTGCCACAGCTAGATTAAAACCCGCAAATTGTTTCACGAAGGTAAGCCATCCGTTATCCTCCAAGTCTTTGCGAGCATTGTCAAACATTAACAAGGCTTGGTTGTCATTTGGCTTGATTCACACGATTGGTGCCATGGAGCCAAGCACATGGTAAGCCGAGGGTTTGGATCATAACACACACAGGAGCAGAGCTACCTGAGCTAACAGAAGTGAACGGTGATAAGGGGTAAGCATAAATGCCAGCATGCGAAGGTGGTGGATTTTATCTCTTCCATGCATAACAATTATTGCCAAGGTACAACCATCAACTTACATAGCTGTTCAACCCATTAGTAGTTCAACAATCAAATCATTTGCCCAACCAATTAAATGAAATGTATAAACCAATGCGCGACAACGTTATGCCATAGTTTTAAACACCCGACATATAAATCAAAACCAAAATCAACTATGCGCCAATGTATCAGCTCATATAATCAATAGTTTAACCAATGTACCAATGGGTATTCATATAATCAACAAGCCAATAGTTATGAAAAGATAGACATAGGCATCATATTAAAAAGATATATATGAAAGATTTAACCATAACACCCATGTATTTTCATGAAACCAAAGGTCAAGTAGGTCAAATAAAGTGCCAATTCAAATGCTAATGCCTTACAAACTCAATAAAACCAAATTACACAATCTATCGAAGCATGAGTACCGATCAAAGGGTCTTGCCAGCTGTATAATGATAAATAAAAGGTAAGCGCAATAGGCATATCGACAAAAGAGATAATGACAGTTCAGATAATGATCGAAATACGTCTTCGAAAGACTAAGTTTTCATTCTTACAGTCGTGAAAAAAAAACGAAGGCAAATGTGAAAATGTCACAAAAAATGAAAATGTCGTTTATTTGAAGATTGCGACGAAAAATTGATGTTTGCAAAACATAGGTGTAGGCAGCTTATAAGACCACAAAAAAAAATGTGAATTGGCTGCCAACACGGGGGAATCTTTGTTAGCCGCGATGGAGATCCCTTCACGTGGTGAAAGGTGGTATAAGGGCATGCCTTTAGACATATCATGCTATGAATACTTTATCAAGACAAACTACTTGAATGAGAAAATCGGAGCGGGCGTTCTGAGCCGATATCTTTGGTAGCCTTTCCAAAATATCCTAAAGGTGATTAGAAGGTATTTTACCTGTGAAAGAAGGTCTGACAGAATATACCCACATCACATATGGTTGTTGATGCATTTCACAGGGAAAAGGCCTTTGAACTTACCTTTCTTCTTGAATCAAAGCCTATAAAGGATGGCAGGCAACATCCAAGCCGAGGGTGACCAGCCGAAGAAGAACTTATTCCATATATCATTGATCACATTGTTGGTAGTCAAGGAATTGAGACGGATGGACAAATACTAGAATTCATTCCTAATTTCTGTGGACATCCCAAGGGACCCCAAAGGAGAATTCCCTCTACCCATGGGGGAAACAACATTTCACAATGTGGGGGAAAGAATGGAAGAGGCCACGGGAAAAGGAAAAGAAATAGAAGACTCATCATCCCAATAGCCAGTGCCCCAAAAAAGAGGTAGGCCTAGGTTGATCAAGAAGCATGAGGAGACCCAAGCTCCCACCGAACCGCGCACCCAATCTGCTACTAAGAAGTTACTCATGCGCGTTATTTGGCTAGAACGTGTTGAAGGTTAAAGAAGGGGAATTAGTGAAATATGGAGAAGGTCAAGCACTGAAAACATGAAGGTTCAAGATTTGTTGTAGCAGTTGAAGCAAGAACAAATCTCTATTGCCAAATTGTATCAGGAGAACATATAATTGAGGAAACAGTTAGAAGAAAGGACCCTCGAAACTACAACGTCGCAGAGCTGAGAAGGGAATGTAAATTGGCTCAAAATACAACTCATAGAAGCACAAGACATAATCATTTAGCTGCGTGAGGAACATAGGATGTCAGAGGAAATAATCATGGATAACTTCAAGGAATGTGGACCAACCATGGATAATGTCTGCGTGGCTCTTGCCAGCACTCAAACAAAGATGAAAGGGAATGTGGTCTTGTGGAGACAAGTGAAGAACTTGAACAGACAAAACTGGTCTCTTAGGAAAACGCTCAGAGTGTTAAGGTTGTAGGTGACACCAGAGTCATGATTGACATGACCCCATTTTGTCTTTTTGAACGTGGCACGGAATTTTTTTCCCCTTGTGTCATTTTTCCTGTTGAGAAACAAGAAGAAAGGAGAACACCCAGGTGTTGGATATTAGTCTCACAGATGTTGTAAAGCCATCGGTTGAGAAGGACAAGTGTAGGTGAAACACATGAAATTTTTTAGGAGATGTGTTGTCCCCCGACTGTCATTTCCACCTGGAAAGAATGAGAAATAGCCAACAAATGTCTGCCACACCAACTCGCCACATGCATACTACAACTAGTGATCATGCAACAACAACCTGAGCCCATTACACTGGGTGGCATGATTTCAGGTAGTGCGTTGGATCGTTCAGGAAACTAATCAAAGGAGAAATGTTGATGCATCACCTCCTTATGATTGAATATTATTGATGACTGAATTCTCATGATGAATATGTTGGTTATGACATGATTGGGTGCAGTCGGTTTTCCATTTTTAGTAAACTCTATTCGAAAGGTCATCTGGCAGGGAATAATCGAAACTGAAATTCTAGGAGAAGTAGTTAAAGGCATAGCGGCCCAAGGGGCACTTTTTTTCTATATACTCTATCCTTTCAATGTAAGCCAAGTTGGAAAAGTAATGTAGATTGTAGACTATTGAATGTAATCTTTGAACCCAATTGAAATATAATGCAAGAGTCATGAGGCTTTGACGAAAAGATTCTAATGGTGGTGGTTTGATGTATTTTGATCCCATCTATGTATTTACTTCATGTTTTTTGTATATTCATGTCTTTCCTTTGTTTAAATTGGAATGTTTAATAAGTCTAGAATTCATTGTGTGGTGCTTTAGACTTCACCATTTAAACTCTGTTTTTTCTTCTAAGAAATTTAGAATTCATCTTCAATGGTGCTCTGAGTTGCTTTATGTACTTTTTCTTTCGCCACACAAAACAATGTTTGAACTGAAAGACCATTTCCTTCTTATCCTTTATCCTCTCAAAGTTTCTTCTAACAAGTCATTAATTTCTCTCGCTTTCAGGAGGTTGACTCCATGGTGCAAGGTTATGTATTCCCTTGCCAACGAAACCATAAACATTTCACAAACACTATAAATCTAGCCGACAATTCAAAGTCATTATATGTTAGAGACTAAGTCTCAGAGAGAGCCCTCTCTAGGTTGAAAAGGATAGTTTCAAGTCTTAAAGTTGGTCTATAGGTTACCTCTGTCATTTGTTTTGTCAGCAAAACAAATTTACAGAGTGTTAACAGATCGCACATGGTATAGTACAAGTGTTGATGTGCATGGTTGATGCATGGTATAGCTTGGTACATGGTATGGTATAGACACATATCCTATGATGGTATGTTGGTGAGTTCGGTACATGCTTGGTAGAGTCGTGTGTTGGTGATGGTGGACATCTAGTTGAGCGTTTCCCTTGGTATATGATCCATATAAGAGGATCCAGTGACATGTTGGTCATAGAACTCACAGTTGATCGAGGACTAAAGACATGAAGGTCAACATACTTTTAGGTAATATTATAATAGATGGATAGTACATGTCATGCCATTTTTGGTGATATATCGTACTCCACTCAGTTCCTCACGATTGAGGAGATATGGCTATGTGAAGTTGTAGGACCCTAAAAAATATTCTAGAAGCCTATAGAAGGTCATCAAGAAGCGTGACCAGTAAAAGTGGTTGCAACAAGAGATTAATTATTGAAATATTAATCAATTATCGAAAAAGATTAATTATTTATTGCAGGGATAATTAATTATTGTGGGTATAATTAATTAGTGTAGGGATAATTAATTATTGCATGGATAATTAATTATTGGATTTCTTTTCATTGATGTCAAACCTTAAGCAAAGTTGAATTTCAAAGTAAAGTGGCAGTAAACAAAAGATATCAGGTTGCATGTGAGTTGCATGGTAGTTGCATGTCATTAAATTTTTTATCTTTATAACATAGAGAAGATTGGATTGAAAATCACTTTTGTGTATTCACCTATGAGAATATGGGTTGGAGGTAGATAAGTCTAGGTGAAGTAAAGAAGGCTGGAAATCCAAGGGAGGATGGATTTTTTTATGATGTGTTCTAAGGTATGTTATTTACAGGTCATCTTACCATTTGCACTATAAATTTTTTTATAAAATGATTCAGATAGTGAAAATCGGAGGCCATTGAGAAGACATATCAAGGTACCTATGGAAGAAATTTCACCTTATGGGTCGTTGTAATTTTGGATATACACTTTGTGGAAGATAGGGATTATGACTAGTCTTGAAACTAGTTTTAAACAGGTTTTCCTAGTAAAACATTAATAACTTATTCATAGAGAATCAAAATTATGTGAGACCAATTGAAATGGAAATAATATAGGCGTTGATATTTTGTGCGGTATTTTTAGAATAATATATAAAATATTGAGCATGTGGCATGTCATACAACTTCTCTCTCTAGAATATGCCATAATTCACCAAGGTCTGCCATTTTCTCTATAAATCCTTTTAAGGAATCATTCAAGGAGTGAAAATTGTAGTAATTTTAGAATACATACTAAATAAATATGGCTACAATTTTCAGACCTTCATTCATTACAGGTACAGAGTTATTCTTTTTTAATGTTAGGGTTTGTGACTAATCCAAAACTAGACCCCTAAGACTGAGGTAAAGGTTGATGAAGATGCTAAATTCTCTTGTTGTTGAAGTTGAGGAAGGTATGCATGTATGTGATCACTTACACTAGGTCATATACAAGATCAAAGGTTGTTGTGATATTTTGACAGTGACATGATTTGGTCACAGGTTGATAGTTTGTGATGACAGGTTGACAGTGACAGTGATGGTATATCAATCCAGTGACAGGGACAGTGACAGATTGATGTGTTAGTGACAGATTGGTATACATTTATATTTCAAGGTGGTTGGATGGGGCAAGGAAAGGGGGTTGTAGCCTCCTTTAGATTGGAGCCAAAAAATTAGGGAGTTGGAGGTTCCTTCAGGTTGCATACTATAAACAAGGGGTTGGAAACTTGTTCTAGTTGTAGTTGGATAAATAGGAAGTTGGTGCTTCCAATGAATATAGTCTTTGACCAATAAGAAAATATTTTTGTGGTTTTTTCTTACATTGGGTTTCCACGTAGAATTCTGGTGTAATATGTTTATGTGATTTTTATGGTGTTGATGATATTTTGAATCTTCATAATATTCATTGGAGGTTTTATATTGTGATTTAAAGTACTAATTGTGATCATATTGATTCACCTCCCCCCCCCCCTCTCAGTATTCCAACAATTGGTATCAGAATCGATCCTGCGAGAAGAAGTTTAACCATTGGAAGGTAGATCGTGGAAAGCACTGATATGTATAATATGGAAGTACCACAATTCAATGGTCAAAATGGTCTAAAATATGAAATATGGAGCAACATAATGAAATAATTTTTGTAGGAACGGGGATGTGATATTTGGCGATCGGTTGTGATAAGGTACATAGCTACACAGAAGCCTTCGAAGACTGGTTCCAATAAGGAATTTAAAATGAGCAACGAGATAGAGATGTATTTTATCATGGAAGGAGTACCTAATTTAGTAAAAACCAAAGTGGGACAATGTGCATCATCCAAATAGATTTGGTACATACTATAATATCTGTATGCAAGGAAAGGAAGAAAAGAAAATGAAGCAGGTGATAACCCAAATGATGAAGAAGTCAACTGAGATGAGTGTTTTTTCTTTAATTGTGAAAAAGTAGGACATCTTGAACTTGAATTCCCTTATTTGAATATTGGAAGTGATGAGACAAAAAATCCCAATGAAATAGAAGACAATTCTAAGATTGAAAAGGAAAAGAATCATGAAGTAGAATTCAGTCGACAAGAAAGAAAACTTGAAGAACAAATCATCTCCTTGAAGATCCAACTTGAAGAGGAAAAGATAGAGTAATAAGTCATGAAAAATCATATGATGAATAAAGAAGAAGAGGTTGAAAATCTTGAAGAAGAAGTTGTCATGTTGAGAGTAAAACTTTTAAAGCTCAATAAAAACGTTGAAGAAGCATCCACATCATTAGCAAAGAAAGTTGAAGAGAAATGTCATAGGTTACTGGAAAGGAAGAATGAAGAAAAGGTTAAGAGTTACACAGAAGTACTTAGAGGAAGGAAACATGGTTAATAAAAGTCCAAGAGGAAGGATACCTTTTCAAGAATACCATCTACTTTCATACAAACAAGAAGATTCAATTATGATCATGATCATCCAAGGCATGAATTCAGAAGGAATACATCATAGAGAGGATCATCTACTCCCAGGTATCAAAGTTCCTTTTATGGTTATTGTTTTTATTGTTCTAAAGTTGGACATAAACTTGTAGGCTGCAAAGAATATGGAATAGGTTTTCTAGAAAGTAGTTCTTATGTGGCTCCTTGTAATATTGAATGCTACAAATGCCACAATTATGGTCACATAACTTGAAATTGAAAAAGTGTGATAGAGCCGTCCATGAAAGAAAGCATTGATAATAGGAATAAGAAAGTTTGGAAAGGAAAAGAAAGACAAGAACAGAAGATGAATGAAGAACAAGTCCCATAGATTGCAAGATTTGCAATAGTACGAGAAAGACTAGAAAAGAAAGAGAAAGAAGAACAAGTCTCAAGGATCATATTTTTAGAATCCACACTAGTGCAAGATCATAATGCAGAGTAGGTAAAGGAACAATAATTCCCAGAAATCGCAATCTTGAGATACATAATAGAACGAGATCATGATGAATCCACATGTGTTACAAAAATATTCCCTTTCGGACAAGTGAAATTTCCCTTGGATTACAGACCCCTAATACCAAGACAGAAAAACAAAAGTGGGCACTATCATACCTTTGAATTAAGTTTAACTAATTAGAAAGAGAGAGGGGGAGAAAAGGTGTGATGCACCAAGTTTTGAAGTTTTTCCTCACTTCTTCCAATCCAATCTTGATATCCAAAGGTAGAAGAGGAGAATGCAGAGGAGGAGGATAGATCCCAGCTGTCAGATCTAGGTGTAAGGACCAATCACTGTCGGATCCAGGTAAGTTGCCTGAGAATTAAGCCCTGAAATATACTTCATAAGTCTGACCATTTTTATGTGTTGAGGAGGCGAGGTTCCTAAATTCCTGGGAGCCTGAAGTAAATCTGGACCATTGGATCCAGTGAACACCTGTCAATATATTGTTGATTTAAGAATCCCAACAATCTAGGAGATTAGAGGTGAAGTGTTCAGTCCACCCGAAGCTCTGAAAGGTGGATTTAATCCTATTCGTTGATCGTGAGGAGACATGTGGTAGTAGATCCCATGGTTCAGAGCCTCAACACTCTGTAGTAGTTGAATGTATGTTGGGTAGAGTTGAGAACTATCGGAGCTCTGAACGTCAGGGCACATCCTGGCTGTTGGTGTAGGAGGACATGCGACAGTAGATCTGAGAGTCCAGAGACTTGGCACTCCAGATGATTGTTGGTGCCATGCATTGAAAAGGCTCGAAGCCCGAAGTTCCAAGGGAATGTGATCCATTGATCGAAGTGGACACATGGCGGAAAACTATACCCTTCATTAATTGATTGTTCAGAGGTATCGCAAGCAACAGAAATCCAAGACTCTTGAAGCCTAGAGTTTCGGAGAGGATCAGAATTGTTGATTTCAGTGGACATGTGGAGCCAAATATGGATTTCTAGAGGTTTGATACTCTGAATGTTTCATTGGAAGGATCACTGAGAAATCATAGAGGCCCAAACGACAAATAAAATCTCATTTTTCCATCGAGGAGGACACGTGGCAGCAAATATGAAATTTTTAGTTCGGGGTTTGGAGGAAGAAGGGTGCAAATTCGTAAGGACTCCGAAAAGTCGTTAGTTCAGGGTTCGGAGTACATCACAGTTGTTATATGTTGGAATAAGGTTAGACATAGATCCTGATTACTTCGACATTTGAGTATTCTGGAGGAAGTGGTGGTCAAGCAACGAAAAGATCCAAAGCATATATCCTCAGAGTCACTACGAGTTGTAGATCTTGGTGAAGATTGGATACTATTGATCTCTTTCCTTGTTCAGTTCTTTGCCAGTTCGCAAGTTAGGGGGTTGTTGAAAGTGTGGAGGTTGAAACTTCCAGATCCCGAAGTTCTCAGAGTGCCAAAGTAGCACCTTTTGGTTAGCACCTAGTTTTGAGCCCCTGGTTATATGTGATTCCCACCGGGAAAAAGGGGCTAGTGATGAATTTTGTTGAAAATGAGAGTTTGAGCCACGGTTTCATCCTGAAGCCACATGGTGGATCCTCACTAGCCATTTTGAGGTGCAGGGAAGGAATAAAGGACCTATGTTTGATTTTGGGGGCTCAGCAAGAGACCGAGAGCTGATCCAACTCCAAAAATGAACGATCATGGACCGGGAAGTCGTGCGGACCCCAAGAGTGGGTTGGGGTCTGCATCAACACTCCTCCAAGATCTTCTCATACATACCCTTGCATCAATCCCATGATCATAAGTCTGATATCTCCAAGCTTCCTCATGTTTCCCCTTCTCCATGGAAATCCCTCATTATATACAATTTGGAGGCTCAACCACCATGGAGAAGATCACTCACTAGATCCACTAAAATGGGATCTCCAATATTTTTAGGGAGAAAATATCTTTGAAGGATTTTAGGGAGAAAATATCTCTCAAGGATTTTAAGGAGGAAATATCTCTTAAGATCCATTAAATTAAGATTTTGGTTTGAGAAAATATCTCAACCATCCATGAGATTCTCAACCTCTCCTTGAGATTAGGAAACTAAATGTGAGGTGGATTGTCCCACTAAATTAATTTTTTTTTATGAATATTAATAAATAATTCATGTGCACATAGTATTTTGACCTTCATATGATACATTTTTCCTCCTCATTGACTAGGGATTGTGACAAATGTTCTTTCATGGTGTCAAGCTGTATGTGACACTTAGAAATGTGCATATGACACTTTTACGACATGTGCGACACTTAGGGTGAGGCACTTAAGTGTGGGAGAAAGAAATTGATGGCCAAAACACTTTACAATTCTTCAATGCAAAGGTGTGGATTTGGAGAACCTGGAAGAAGTTGCAAACAACCATCAAATAATATTAATGTATGTTCCATTTCTAAGGCAAGCATACCTATTCTCTAAATACGAGATGAATCAAAGAACAACTTCCAACCAATACACTGTGGATCCATGAAAAATATTGACTAAGGATATGGCCACTAAAGATACATTGTGGATCCATACCTCCATGAGATGAACTAATCGTAGACACAAAAAATATACATTGGAGCTATGAGATGATAAAAATTAGCCACATAACAATACAATGTGAATGTATGTGACAATATATATATCAACATGTTCAAATGATCTCCTTCACATCCTGAGAAAAACATATAACAGAGTGAACACTCAACCCAGGGTATTCATCCCAATCCCGATTTGGTACAGATCTGTCCATGTTAATAGATAATTTTATGTTGAACATGGTAGAAACCACTTGATTATCATTGAGGTAAATCGTTAACAAGTGCGAGGGAAATCAACAATGATGTCAATGACTCACAAGGTATCCTAGTACATTCCAGTGAATGTGAATAAATGAGATGAGGTTGAACATTCGTGGAATCATCTAATCAGAGGTCAATGATGTAAACCTATTTTTAGAAGTGAGGACACATGTCATTGAGGCATGCAGGTCCCAATGTAATAACTGGTTTCTAACTCTAATTCCTGGATAATTTGTTGAAGTTGTCAGGAAAAGACTTGTCAAAGGAGGGCCTTGATGTACCCCCCATCATCAACAGGAGACTAACACAGGAAAGTGATGTAATATGGTGAATAGAATGAGTATGGAATGACACAAGAAATGGAAAATGGCAATACTATAGATGGATGGTTTGAAGTGAAACTTCCCTTGAACATGATGAGGCATGAAAACTGACTTGGATGCATTGACTCGATGAGTACCAAGAATGTAATGTGATAGAAATAAGAGCACTCTTCAACTAGATGAAAAATTATGGCGACACATGGAATTGGTATGAATTAGAGACAAGAGGATTACCCAACTATAATATGATATGCAAACAAGTGCCATGTTCAAGGGAGACAATAGCTGCCATAAAATATTCCCAAAAACTTGAGCCAATTCCTTCAATTTTCCCCCCACCCATATAGATGAGTACCTCATTTTCATTTAATGAGCTCGAGGAGGGTAACACATGCTCTATATAACTCACTTTCAGTAAGTTCCTCTTCCTTTATTTAACAAACTAGAACAAGTAAGGGTTTGTTCCCATATGGGTCCTTCAATGTGTAGTTTTAGTGAGTCGAAAGAAGGAAAAGTCGGTGGTTTTTCATGTTTAGATATTCTAAAAAGAACTTAAAGGTGACTCCAGAGTTGTCCTTTTTCATTATTTATAGTCTCCGAGATCCGAAAAAGTATAAAATGCTACAACAGATAAATATTCTAATCATGCTTGATTAGAATGTTCTTTTTTCATAATTAGTATCGCAAGGCTAAAAAAGAGATAAACTATCACTCGAAATACGCCATTTCAAACCTTTTAATGAGTGTGAAAGGAAGCAATATCACTCAAAAATCTTTTCATGTTTAGACAGTCTGAAAAGAGCTTAAAGAAGACTCCAGGGGGTTCCTTTTTCATATAACCTTTACGAGTCCGAAAAAGTGATAAAAATATACTCGGTCACATTCTAATGTATTTATGAGCACGAGAAAGAGCAAAGACTAAGCTCATAATTGGTTTCATTTTTACACAAGCTTGAAACAAAATTAAACTATGCTTGTAATTTCCCAACGTAATTTCCAAATTTTTTTTAAGGATACCCATGGATGGTTGGTACTCTGCCCCCAACTTGAAAATCTAGCGGCTTAACTCTAGAATGATAATCAAAGGCTGGAGACATGCCCCCCAAGATTTCTTTAATTTGTCGACGCCTATATTGTCACCGATTTATGTACCGAATGGAGAAAAAAGGGTAAAATGACAAAGGCAGGTGAAAGGAAGGTTCAAATATGATACATAATGAAATAATCGACTCGACATCTACGAGATCTAGCTAAACACTCGACTCGATATCTATGATATCTAGTGGAAAGACTCTACTTGATAGGAGAGGTGACTTTTTCATTTTTTAATGAGCTTGACACATGAAAATAACTATGCTCATGGCTCCGGGTTCAATCCCCAGATTTCTTTTCATTTTTTAATGAGCTTCCTATAGAGAGGAAAACTATGCTTGTAGCTTATGTTTCATTTTTTAACGAGCTTGCTAGAGAGAAAAAAAACTATGCTCAAGACCTATGTTTCATTTTATAACGAGTTTTCCACAGAGAAGAATTTTTTTTCTCAAAACCTATCCTTGATCATGGCTTCGAAGAGGAAAATGCTCTAGAAGGAATACATGTCAAGGGACAAACGTCAGCCATGGCTTCCAGGAAAACTTTGCTAGATGGAATAAAAACACTCTGTAAGGAATACATGTCGACGACCTCGATAAGGTTAGGGAGATCTAACTCTAATATCCCTATCGAACAGATGGCCATGCCAACTACTAGATATAAGTCAGGAGAAGGGAGAGATTCCCTCTCATGTGGGGTTGAACGCATGGGCATGTCGTTGCATAATTGACCTGCGGTGGGGAGAACATCGCTGGCATGTATGGACCGTTTAGAGAAGGAGGATGGTTGACCATCAGATGAGGGTCAATGAATTAAATCTGGTTCATCGTTACTATGTTTCCGTTGTGAGGGAAACATATCACTCGAAATGGAGTGGACACAAAATCTCTCGTAACATAGACATAGTCTCACTTGAGGAGAAGGTTAAAGTCCCAGGGGTCATGAACTACCATCACATAAATGTAGACCTTTTTTCCTCCCAAAGTAACTGGAAAATGAGGAAGGATCCCTAAAGGTTGATTAACTCTTTTTTCAAAGGTCTACAAATTCTGAGTCACAGGCACAAGCTATGGTGAACCAAAATCTTGCCAAGAATTCATGGATAAGATGTGAACATAAGAACCTGCAGTTATTATAGTGTTAGGAATATTCCTATCATAAACCTGCACGGTGATTTGTAAAGGCACCTAAGAAGGAAGAAGGGGTTCTGTCAAATGATTCCAATTAATAGAAATCATTTGATTGCTTGAAGGGGGTGACATCAGGACGGGTAGAGTTCCCCCCTGTCCAGGTGAATCAGTATTAATGAGGTATACTTGAGGGACATCCTCACTCTTTGAATGAGGAGTGGGATCAACTGATGACGGAACCAGATCGACCACTTTGGTTTCATTCTTCAACGGAGGAGAGGGATCGATAGATGACGCAACTGGATCGACCACTTTGGCACTCTTCAGATGAAGAGTGGGGCTGATCGATGATGGAACTAGATCAATCACTTGGGTTTCACTTTTCATATGAAGATTCAGGCTCGTTGATGATGGAACTGGATCAACTACTTGAGTTAGTGGTTCAACTGAGGATGAAACCAAATTGACCACTTGATCAACCGGACTGATCGAGGATGGAACCATATTGACCATTCCATCAACTAATGAAATTTTGGGAGAGATATTATCATGGTAACAAGATGGGAATCGATTTTTTTCCAAAATATAAGAAGCCTCGTCCATACTAAAGAAAAGGTGAGAGTAATGATCACCTTTGCATAACATACAAGGAAATTTGATAGTTCTATTCTTCTTACTAATCTTAACGTCACTAGTTGATGGGGTTTCACTAGCATGTTTAGTAGGGGATAATGATGTGGAGGACCACATTTCTAAGACCTTGGGGAGACTAGGAAAATCCCTCAGAAAGTGGTCACCCTTACAAAGCTTGCAAGGGAATTAGGGTTTAGGATTATTCGTTTTAGACTTGTCAACTTTATCAACACTCCCAATACAATTAACAATAGTTGGTTGCTCAGATCCAACATGACTTGATGCAGCTGGAGGTTTGGTCTCTTTCTAATTATTCTTCTTCTTCCCCTTATGTTTATTCTTCTTCTTATCAACTTGACTACTTGCTTTAGAGCTTTCACTAGGAGAAGAAGGAGAAAGGTAAGGAGACCTGACGAGTGAAGAAGGAGAAAGGTTGACATGAGGTTGATTTGTGGCTGGTGTGCTTACATCCAAAGAATTAGGTGCATTCGAAGAACTGGGGAAAGTAGAGATCACCAGAGTGGGGAATAACCAAACCGGTAACCCGATGGTGCATCCTGGAAGACTCAGTGTGACAATGCACGTAGGACCAACATTTCCAAAAGAAGGAAAGGATAAAGGTTCCTTTCGAAAATGGGTTCCTTCATTGGTACTCCCAGTAATTGACGCCATTAACAATGATTCGGCCTAAGCTCCACCAAGCAAAACAAACAACACATGCTACAAATCTAAAAAGAAAACAATCAAACAAACCTTCCCACAATGAAACCACTAGTTGGTAATGAAATCCAACATCATGAGATCAATATAGGAAGAAACTGGGATAGAGTGGGTGGATCAGTTACGTTGGCAACCTACTTAACGGACTTATGCCTTGGTTCAAGTTCCCACACGGTTTTACCCGTGTGTGTACTCTCCAAGGAGTTGGAGTTAGTTTGACCAATGTTTGACCCAGGTATAGGGAATACTCCCCTTCACCGTCACCTTATGGATAAACCCTACATATATAGGCCACTAAGGTTACCAACTTGCACTCAGCCTGCGTGTGGTTATAGTCAACAGTCGGGAAGGAACATATGGGCAAGATAACAAGTCCAAAATTCTTCAAGAAAATTGAAGACAAGTGGACAGGAATACTACCGAGAACCCCGAATGGATTTAGGATTCATGAAGCTTCGAGACCAAATTAAACTAGTATTTTCTCAGGAAGAACCCCCAATATATGATATTTACACTACGTGGGTTAAGCTTTGGAGGGGAAATATCCACTGCTCTCCCACACGTGACATCGTTTTTAACCCCTATCTGAGAGGGGGATCCCAACTATGCTTATACGAACAATTGGATTTATCGTTCCCTAGCACAAGATTCTATGTTTGTCTGATGGATTTGGAAATTTATCCTCACAACCTATTCCAAATCCCTACACTTTAATCTAATGTAGGTTTGCTACCATATAATATAAAAGTGTCTGATCAATTTTATAAGCGCTTCATTTTAGGGTTGTTGTTTACTCAAGGGTGTGAAAGTAAAACTTATGATGTTTTAGACTCGACTCCAAAAGAATGTAGAATACTAAGATGAAAATCTTTTTCTTCAGTGAATCCTACATATGGAATGGAGAAGAGGTTCAACATTCTTCAACAAAAACACCCAACTCCCAAACGAAAATTTCTAAATGCAATATACTACACTACCCAAAAGAAAGAATTCAATTATCTTCTTTATTTGATTTTAAAACAAAGCAAATGAAAATCCTTTAATGCTTCATTGCTTTCAATCAAAATGAAATATTCAGATGCAGATACAAAAGACACGAAGAAAAATTATTTCAAACAAAGAATATACTCAAAGGATAACGGCAACTGAAAAAAACTAGTATGATAACTCGTTCAATCAAGAAATCAAATATGCAAAAGAGAAAGAAGATAAATACTCACAAAAATCCTCAAACGAAGATAAACAAGAAACAAAAATCAAACTAGGTTGTCATAAGAGTCTCAATCATCCAAAAAAATGAGATGTTTCAAATGAAGACAAGAAGGCTCAATACCAAGTAACCTTTGCAAACCTTAGTTGATGAACAATCCTAAATATTCAAATAATTTGAAATCTTTATGAGATGAAGATCAGATAAACTCAAAAGGAAAAAAGAACCAAGGGATTCTATTAACCCAAGGTGACCACAAATAAGATAAAATTTGCAAATTCAAAGGATAAATATAAATGATTGATAAGTGCCCAAATATTAGTAAAACAAAGTCAAGAGTATTCAAAAGTCTCTGAGAAAAAAGATCCTTAGGATTAGACTGAGAAAAAGTGAGCAGAAAAGGGCAGAAAAACCCAGAAAAGGAGATCAACACTCCTTTTTCCAAAGGGAAATAGTGCTACAATGCTATGATAAACACTACATGGTGTTAACACTATGTAATTTGCCCAAGGCTGTGGAGGCAGTCACAGAGGCAACATCAAAACCACTTCGAGTCTTGGATCTAGCCCTCCAAGACTCAGAGAGGGATCTCTCTGTCCGATATAGCTTTGTTTGAAAAGAATATTAGGCTAGATATGCAGAATAGGATACTTTCTTGGAGTTTTCTGGTTGAGACAGCAAAAGAAGACCATTGGGATATGGGGTCTGTTCATAAAGATAGAGATCAAATAACAATTTATAAGAAGTCTTTCACAGGGCGAGATAATGCAACTATTGGATTCTTTGATAATAAGTGATGGATTAGAAGAAAAGGAGAGATTATAAATCACAGTAAAGAAGCATTTAAGAATTTCTTCACCACGACATCAGAAGACAAACATTTAGATTTTTTAAAAGTCAGAAAACAGGGTATGCACAGATAAATCCTGTAACTTTAACTCCTTTTAAAAGATCAGACAGACAACACAATGATAACAAAGGCAGATATACATTCAACGACGAGGGAAAAACTTCACCAATAGCTAACATATAGGAATCCTGTGAAAAGTTTCTTTCTATTTCTGGAAAATCTCTTGATAGAAGTTACAGTGCTCCTAGCCTGCCTGGGCGTGATATCAACAACCTTTACATCAAAAATCATCTCTGAATAAATAGGGGAGATCCCCCAACAAGTTTCTTAGTTGGTTTTAACTGCCTCGGCCAAAAATAGCCACGAATCCCCCAAATTCTGGAACTGCCTGCCATGAAAGACAAACCAGTTTTCTGCGAAAAAGGGGTCCGAACAGACGTCTGTTTCTCTTCAACGATGACACCTAGGATCCAAAAAAAAAATTGGGCGCTTTTTGATATTTTTAGTGGTTTACTAAATTAATCCAGGATTAAGGGATTAAGGTTTTGGTATCTATATAATACCTGAAAACATTGTATATATTGTATGGTGAATGGTCAAATTTGATAATGAATACAAGAAAGGTTTTCTCGGTTGAGGGTTTCTAGTATAAAATCTCTGTGTACTCTGTGTATGAGCCATTGATTAAATTTTGTTTTTCTTAAGAATATATATGCATTGATTTACTTCACAGGTTTAAAACTTACAAGGCATGTATCACAACAAATAAAGGATATTTGCAACAAATAAATGTAGCCTTGCCTGTAAGGTGACTGTTATGTTTTTGTTATTCTTCTAATGGATTAATTATATGAGTACTTATATGAACATGAACATGACCTAGAACATGAACTAGACCTATACCATCATCTAGCCCCCCCTAGCTCCATATAAGCCTACACATAACCTATGCTCTACCCTTAACTCCATGCACACAAACTCCCTAAGTGAATTATGCCTATACCTCTTGTTTTATAATCATATTTTATGGATATGACTATTCAACTACAATTTAATAATGATTTCACATGATTTAATGATTATTATGGTAAATTGATTCTTCTTTTTTATTTTAATATAAGCATACTATTATAGTTTATTTGATATTATTTATTCACAATCAATGTTTCAAACCCTCTCTATATCCCACCTCTTTGACACTATCCCTCTCTCTCTCTATCTCTCCATCCATCTATTTCTCTCCCTCCTCCATTCTTGTCCCTTCCACACCGCCCTTCTCTCTCTCACACACCCTCCAACTCTCCTCCTCTCTTTGTCTATGTCTCTCTCCCCCTCTCTCTTTCCCTTTGTCCCTCCCTCTCACTATCTCTACCCTCTTTGTATCCTAAATATACCACCTCTTTCTCTCTCTCCTTGTTATCAGTCTCTCTCTCACTCTCTCTCCCACCTCTCTCTCTCTCTAATCCCCTCTTGGTCTTCCTCTCCCACCCTATCACACTCTCAAACAATCCATGTCTATCCCATTCTATATTTACCTATTTCATCTAACCTCCTCTCTCTCACTCCCTGTATCCCCCTCTCTCCCCCACTCTCCTATACTGGGAGGATGTGGTTGTTGTTGAGTCTGCGTAGACCAATTTTTCCTAGAGAAACTCGAATGGTCCTCGTCTGGAGTTGGAGCTTGAGAGGTGAGTCATGGGCCCTGGTGAGGCCAAGGCTCTATAGGAGTCTACGCAGACCATTTCTTCCCTAAAGAGTCCGGATGGTCTCGTCCTGGCATGAGAGAACGAGAGGAAGGCCCAGGGTGATTGTGCCTTCCAAACCTGTTGTAGTATGTCGGCCCACATCGGGGCTTGCCTCGTTCTCGTGGCATGGCTATGTAGGGCATCGAGCAAGCAAAAAAAACAAGTAAACAGTCTAAATCACAGAGCAAGATTAACAAAATAATGTTGGGCTTTGGGCACAAGTTCCCCATATAACACTTCACACACAGTGAAAAGACCAGGAGGGCAGAGGCATTGATGGCTCTCGTAGCCATTAGTGCAGGTGTAATGGTAATCTCAATAATTGTATTGAAGCCGAGGAGCTGAGCCTAGGCTTCCATTAAGGCCCACCGCACTAAGGCTTGGCTCTTATGAGTGAAAACCATCGCGAGTGGACAGGGGTAGGGTGGCGTAAAAAGGTTTTAACTGCCCTCGTAATCGCCCTGTCCATCGATGTGTGTGACACATGTGTCACCCCATCCACTAGGTTTTTTTTTTTTTCTAATAACATGTTAGAATTTTATTTAGTACTTACTTGAATAAAATATCATATAAGTTGATCTTTAAATAAAATAATTTATATTTCTATTTTTAATCTTATTTTTATCTTGAGATAAAATGGTTTAAAATATTTTTTTATTTTTTAATATAAAAGAATAAAAAAATTGTATTTATATTCATTGACATAGTACATAATCCTATGATGACATTTTGAACTACAAATAACATTCTAAATAAAGTGGATAGTACCCCTATCATTGGCATAACCCCGTAAGTGTCATTTTGGGTCTGATGTGGGATGTGGGTTGTACAGCAGTATACCTCTCCTATGATGAAAACGTTGGCATATAATCTTTATAGTGGCATAACCCTATAATGGGCCTCAAAACCCATGTGAGTTGTATTGGCATATCTCTCCTGTGATGAGAAATCTGGCCCTCATAAATCTAAAAATTATTCTATTATCTAATTGTAATAGAGTATGAAAATTGCAAATGATTTTTTTTTTTTTTTAATCAAATGTTTTTGTAAAAATATAAAAGTCTTAGTTTAAAATCTTTGCTTTTCGCTATGATGATGTGATTGATCGATCACACCATTACAAATCTTTGCAAACCTCGCCACATGGGCGTTGGGACCACGCGAGCCCTTTACACTGTTACCAAACTCGGGGATTCGATTCGGTTCACGTGTTAATAAGAAAATTCGAATTTCGTCCGTTTGAAAGTGTTTTCATTATACATTTAAAAAAATTCTTATATAAAACTATGTTTTTATTGTAGTATCTAATTTGATTGGTAGGGTTTATAACATGATCAAAAGTAAATTTAGGTTTTTTGAGATTTTGAATATAATGATTGTTTATTTAAATTTTCTAAAATTTTTAAAAAATAGTATGTTCAATCATTTGTAAGATATAT
>JASDQU010438693.1:72162-86084 GCA_032191745.1 Picea mariana
ACCCTCTTTGTATCCTAAATATACCACCTCTTTCTCTCTCACCTTGTTATCAGTCTCTCTCTCACTCTCTCTCCCACCTCTCTCTCTCTCTAATCCCCTCTTGGTCTTCCTCTCCCACCCTATCACACTCTCAAACAATCCATGTCTATCCCATTCTATATTTATCTATTTCATCTAACCTGCTCTCTCTCACTCCCTGTATCCCCCTCTCTCCCCCACTCTCCCCACCTTGCTCTATTTTCATATATCTAACCTCCCTTCCCTCTTTATCCCCCCTTCCTCTCAATCTCTCACTCTCTACCCCCCCACTTTGTCTCCCTATCCCTCAGTCTCTTTTTCTTCCTCTCCCCCCCTTTCACACTCTCTTTCTTCCTCTCTATACATCCCCCCTCCCTAGATCGCAAGGAAAGAAATGGCCTTGATCTAGAAATGTCAAGACCTAGACATACCAAGACATAGACATGGAAAGACCTGGAGAATGATCTAGACCTATACAATGAACATGATTTAGACCATGACATAGACCTATACCATGACCTAGGTCACAACATAGAGATATAGCTAGATTTGGGCATTGACCTAGAGCTTGACATATACCATGACCTAGACCATGACATAGATATGGATCTAGAGTTATAATATCACCTAGATATTGACATAGACCATGACATAAACCCCCCTTACACTCACTCTCTCACTCTCTACCCCCTCTTTATGTTTCCCTCACTCACTTTTTATTCCCCTCCCCACCTCTCACACTCTCTTTCTTCCTCTCTTTTCATCCCTCCTCCCTACACCACAAGGAAACAAATGGCCTTGACCTAGACATGCCAAGAACTAGACCTAAACCTAGACATAGCAAGACCTAGACATGACAATCTATGGAGCATGACCTATACCTATATGATGACCATGATGTAGATAATGACATATACCTATACCATGACCTAGACCATGAAATATATCTAGAGTTATATTTAGATGATAACCTAGAGCTTGACGTAGACCATGACCTAGACCACCACATAGAGCTATATATATATTTAGACATTGACCTAGAGTTTGATGTATACCATGAAATAGACCCCCCTAGCTCCATCTAATCCTGACAATAACTTATACTCAATCCTTAACCCTGTCTTCACTCGATCCCCAAGTGTACTATGCATATACATTATGTACAACCCTTACACCCACATCGCCCACATCTTAGTTCTGTAACCATTTATCTATTCTTGAAAACACTTCAATCTTAATCCCTTAGGCATTAGTTGTCCCCATACACCCATACATATTTATTCATAAAGAGGTTTGGTGTATATTATATGTTATATCATTTGCATTAAGAGCATGCACACAGGCTTATGACTTGACTAAGTTGTAGTCTTTGGTCATTTATGCTCAACAGGAACGCACACATGTTTTAGTGCACAAGCGTTATAGGAATGCATGCACATTATGGTTAAGAATTGTTTGGTGCCAAGCACACCCCACCTCATCTATCTCATGGATGACAAAAATATGCGATAGCTTCAGATGAAAACAACCCTCACATACAGGTTTTACTTATTTTAGTGTTCTTTTTAGACTCATAGAGACATTTGTCCTATTGCCATAACATTGTAGGAAAATTTGGAAGACAACTTTGTCAAGTGCAATTGGAATTGTTGTTTGTATATATTTGTGTCTTCTTGGAATTGGAAGACAAATTTGTCCAAGTGCAATTGGAATCATTGTTTGTATCTTCTTATGTCTTCTTGGAACTGGAAGACAAATTGTCCAAGTGAAATTAAAATTGTTCTTTGTATCTTATTGTGTCTACTTGGAATTGGAAGACAAATTTGTCCAAGTGCAATCGAAATTCATGTTCGTATCTTCTTCGGTCTTCTTGGAATTGGAAGAAAAAATTGTTTGAGTGCAATTGGAATTGTTATTTGTTTATTCTTGTGTCTTCTTGGAATTGGAAGACAAATTTGTCCAAGTGCAATTGGAATTGGAATTAGAATTGGAATTATTAGGCGTGTCTTCTTTTGTAATAAAAAAACAAATTTCTCCACTTGGTTGTGCCTTATTACATTATACAAATAAAAATTTGTGGTCGGTGTTTGGAAGCCAATTTTTATCTTTAAACATGGGGAACCACCAGATTCGATAAATAAAGTCCTCAAGAAAAACAAAATCGATAGAAAAGGTAGATGAATGGATGGATTTGAGGTGTCCCCAGAGGTTTCTAACCGGTGACTTCACTTATGGAGTGCCTTAACAATGCACTCCCTCACCGAATGCTCTACACCAAGGGGACTCATGATTGGCCTCCTTATTGTCATTACCAATCTTGAAATTTTTTCTTTCTCACTCCTTCCATCTAATATTATTCATAACGTTTATGTTACATTATTCCCAATGTGCATTGTATCAAAAAAATGAACAATTTCTAGGTGCTCATCGTAAGGGAGCCTATTAAATTGTACGAGATAACTTTGCATTCCTCATGGAAGTGCCCCATTATTAAGTCCTTCATGATGACCTTCAATGTGAACAATATAAATTAAATATATTACAACGATACTTTTCAATTAGTAAAATGAACAAAATGCAATAAAAAATAAAATATTACAAATATTTCATGTATGATACATAGACGATTTGATCCAATATATCCTGAGTACGATTTATATTATATTGCAACTTCCATAGACGAGGTGTCATTCTCCTTGGTTTTAATCCATTCTCTTATTTACCATTGAAAAGATGTTTCTCGGTACTTCGATACCCATGGTTCTTAGAGAGGAAGTGCCTATACTTATCAAACACCTCCTTTCCTAAAATTCTTGAACGATGATATTTCATCTTAGGACCACAAACTGGACATGAAAATTTACTCTTTGTTTGAAAACCTGCAAGAGATGGAATAAATTTTCCATCAATTATTCGAAGTATGTTTAACGAAGGGAATATATAAAAAAACATGCATGATATGAACTTCATAAAATTAAGTGCTATTAAAGTGTAGTGTAATGTTATAACATACCACATAAATGTGTTAGCCCTAGGGCATTGTGAATTGTCCATACAAGCATTGTATGTAATTTAAATTCCCTTTGCACACTTACTAGTCTAGAGATATCATACATAGTGATGCCCTTCCATAACTCTAGTAACTCGTAAATAAGAGGTTCGATATATACATTCATATCTTTGACTTGGTACTTACCTAATTGATTTAACATCCAATACATAATTACTAAATATATGAGTAAATAAAAAATTATCAAACATAATTATAAGATTACATAATTAAACATATATGAGCAAACAATAAAATATAAGACATAATTATGAAAAAAACAAGACAAGTGAGATGTTACCCCATTAAAAAAATTTATTCTAAACAAATGCTTGGAAAAATCATTTCCAACATTATGTGTTCCCTCTTTATTGACATCCATGGAGGACTATTATTGTTGATAACAAAAACATGCCACACTGAGTAAGTAGATATGAGCTCTTCAAATGGATTGACACCATCAACTACCAATGAAATCCTAAGATTGTGAGGCTCATCTTTAAAATTTGGCCATATTTACTCCATCTTCTTAAATGCATATCCATCGAAAGGAATTCGAAGAACACCATCTTTACTTTTGTTCTTTGCATGGAAATCCATAAACTGTGCTATGCTTTTGCACTTGAAGAATCACTGCAAACGTGGAATTATGGGAATATAATGAAGAACCTTGCGAGACACCCTTTTTTTTACTTGATCTATTCGACATCTACTGATTTGACATTTTAGACATTCTTCTTTCGACATGTGTTCTCCATAATATAGAATATGATCATGGGGACATGCATGAATATCTTGATACTCCATTCCGAGATCTTTCATAATGGCATGTAAATCTTGATATGTGCAACATAAAACATTTACAGTGGTAATAAAAATTCACCTAACAATCTACAACATAAAAAAATCAATATTGGTTAATGTAAAGAATATTAATCGTACATATTGCACCCAAATTTCACACCTGATCGACTAACAATAAAAATAGAGGAAAAAATAAAACATTTATCATCATGTACTAATTGTGAAAAAATGTATTACATACCTTAGAAGTTGTGTCACACAAATGTTTGACAAACCATTCATAACCTTTAAGTTCACCAACAACAATATATAATAGAGAAGAATTGTTTTTGAGCCTTCATAAAGAGGTTGACTTTCCTTCTCAAGTATATCAAAAACACCATCAAGATAGTCGTCATCACCATCCATTTCAACATTATTAAATGTCTCTTGGATCAATATATTTTTCCCATCTTCTTCAACCGTGTTATTAGCATCAACATCTTCTTCCATAGGATCATTAACTTGATCTTCAATATTCGCTCCATGTTCCTGAATAGGTGCTTGTACAAACATGTATTCCTCCATGAGGAATTCCCTAGGAAGTCGTTCTGTTATAATTACAAACAATCAAGTAATATTAGTGTATATAATAAATATTAAAACAATACAAACACTTACAAATATAATATAAGAAAACAAAGACAACAAAGGAAAAGACATTCAATCAGTGTGGCATCTCCACTTTCCATTAGTTATTTATGTTTAAAATCCCCTAACTCAGCCTAACCCCTTAATCCCTAACCCTAAACCTTTAACCCCTACTCCCTAAAACCCCATTAACCTCTAAATCCCCTAGTAGGACATAGAGGTGGCTTGCATGCTTTCACTTTGGTCTACAACTTTCCTTGGGTTGTGTTAGATTATTCACCCTCTTCCACTACTCCACCAAGATACTAAATCCCAACATGAAATGGTGTGGTATCTATTTCTATGGTATTATTCATGCCATGACCGTTCTTGTAAAGATCTTGGATTTTTTCATGTCGTGAACATATAATACTACAAACTATAATAGCCAAAAAACAATGATCAATTCAAAGACTATATTTTTTATGTTTTAGTGCTTTAAGCATGAAAATAAGGGGTTCATCTACTATTCATTAAGGGGCTCATCTATTATTCACCTTGTCACAAAAAGAGATTGCAAGCTAGGATATCGGCCGCATCATTGACTAGGAGACATAGTCATTGGTCCAACATTGTACTTGGATGAAACAATAGTGGACGTGACTATAGTGGGTGTACTTGTGGAAAATGAAGGTGAAGTACAACACCACCATGTGCAAGTGGTGTTAGATAGGTCAGATACTCTAGCTAATGGATGCAATCACCAAGTCATGTTGAACCAATTTATAGATACATGATTTAATGATCCAATATGAAATATTACATACACACATGTGCATCTTGTAAATTTTAGCAACAACTATGGATGTGACTAAAGTAGATATATACATTGTTGGATGTGTCTACCATAGGGTGTGTAGCACATAGTAGGAGGGGAAGTCATAACATCCACACACACACACACCATAAGGGGAAAATAATGTGAAATAAATTACTTAACTAATTATAAATTCAATAAAATTAAAACATATCATTATACATACCTCACTAATTACAACCTTAATGAATAAATTCCACTAATTACAAAATTGTAATGGTGCCATTATCAAGAGTACACATAGGCTAAATATTTCATTTATGGGGTCTATGTGGTGGTTTAAGACCCTGTGCATGGTTTGGGAGTCCCCAAAACATATTTTATGCCTTATGACATTTAGGGTTTCTCCTCATACTATTTCCATGACTTGGAGAAGCATACCCCTTCCACTATGTACCCCTAAACATTAAACCCCTTAACCATTAAAACATACTGTAAACCCTAATTAAAATCTACATCTTATGTATACTTCTTCTCTTCTTAACTTAATCTCTATTTGTTCATGTTTAGGTAGAATATATCCATAAAGAAAAGATAATACAATATTTTTCTTCTACATTTTTCATATAAAGGTTTACAAAAAAATATGCAATATAAATACATATAATGAATAACTTACCAAGGGACAATATTCATGCCCATCTTCAAGGTGTCCATACTCTCTACAATGATTTTTAGTTTCTTTTATTAAAAGTCTCCTTCTATTATATTTCTTGCATTTTTTACAAGGAAAATAACATTTTCGATCACCCAAAGCCTCGACCAATGAAAATCTCAAGTCTTGGCCTTGTCCTCGTGGAGTAATTTTATGTGACATTTTCCCTTAAAAAACATTCAATGATGATCATTATCTTAAAAAGTCAACCTTTGTAGTTTAACTATTTCTAATACAATTAGCAAAATAAAAAAAATTGTATTCCGACCTAAAAATATCGTTTATAAGCTTTGCAAACCATCGCTAGAATCTATGAACAATGTCGAATGTCTTTAATATTTCAAACTTTTAAAATTATATATCCCTTTTTTGTTGGACTTATAACGGTTGTTGACCAAAGAGATGTTTCTTAACGGACACAACTATTGACTTTGTCAATAGTTGGTTAGCATAATCATTTACTCGTTACACTGTCAAATAGCCAACAATTTGTAACCCTCAATTGTCGGATAGTTGACAATAAATACCATGTCGTCGAATAGTTGATGAACGTCAGGCTTTTTTTTTTAAATACAAGAAAAAATAAATAAGATTCGACAGTATGACTGATTTTATCCATACTGTCGAAATGCAACGCCATTTTTTCCGTACATATGTAATAGTGAATGTTTACTAGAAAACAATACTGAAATCAAATAAACATATTTTTAAAAATAGTTTTTTTGAACTTTAATATCTCCTAAAATCTTTATTAACAAAATTATACACTTCTAAAATCTCGTAGATTAAGCTGCATCACACAACTATTCATTAGCTACCACTTGATCCGTTAAAGATAAGATTAAGATTATGTCAGACTAGAAAATCCATTGTCAAAAACTGTAGATATAACCAATAGCATTGTTATTGTGACACAACGTTCACCAAGAAAAACAATCTTTTAAATTAGTTACGTTACCTTTCAATAAATTCAAATAAATAAATTATTTTTTATTAAAAAAACTAATATCAATGTAGTGGGAATAGCTTTGGATACACTACATTTTCTTCTCTATTTTGGATTAGAGAAGTTGCATGAATTTGAAATGGTAGATAAATTGTGATGATCACATTCACACGCATCTGGGCGTTGACCAGTAGTCCTATAATTGCAATCAATCCCACCTTGCATAATTGTAGTCCTATAATTGCAATCAATCCCACCTTGCAAAAAATCATTGAATACACATCGTGTCAAGTTCTCACGATGACTCTCTTCAATGTGGATTGCTTCCGTTTGGATGGTGGCTCGCACCTACACACATGGGCCCTCGCATTCTCAACACGTAACAATACACGGAAAAATTCAACACACTATCCTAAATTACCAACTAAGCTATCCTATATAAATTACATCTCACATACTTTTATTTTTCTTTGTCTCTCTCGTGAGTTAGCTAAGCCCATTCCCATACCAATTTACAAAATTGCATGCACAAAACAATTCACACTTTTTAGTATATATCTTCAAGCTCATATACAATACATTTATGTAAGTGTTCTCGGATCCAATTTATTCTAAATTTAAGGAGAGAGGTTAAGAGAATATCACAATTATTTCTAATAAACACAAATCAAATATATTAAAGTAAGCATTAACTCCAACACTTAATATATTGGAAATTAAGATAAAACTTTAAAATTACAAGAAGTGTTTTTTTTTAATGAAAAGCTTATCTAGAAGATTAAACTTTGAAATTATAAAAAACAATGAAGTATATTGGTATGTTTTTTTTGTTTTTGTAAATAAAAATATATATTACCTTGCCAAAGAAAAAAAACTTATGTGTTGAGATATACATGGTAGCGAGCCATCTGTTCTACCACCGTAGTGGAAACCAAAATGCAAATGCATGACAAATGTTCACAGTTCCAAAGTTTAAGGGAAAAACAACAACTGTCGATTTACAACAAGGGGACTTGCCACCTGTTCTGCCACTCTCGTGGAAACCAGATCAGGCGGTGGATTGAGCGGCCCGACTACCTATCAGACCTGAGCCTATCGGACCTGAACGAGAGACTAGAATAGGCAAAATTTGCAAAAAAATAGCCATTAAACCAAAGAACAAAGCCTGTGAGAAGCTATGCATGTGACGAGTCCAGGCTTCCATCTTGACGAAGTCTGAAGGTGAAGGGATGACAACACGTCAAGAAATGACTCTTCTCAGGCTTGCTTGACAGGGAATTATACAGGGCATCCAGGCATTTGCTGAAGAATCTCTGGCGGTGTTGCTCCTTGGTTAGGTCCTTTCTCATCTCAAAGATTAAAACCAGGTGGTCTTTCAAGAGTTTGTAGGAATCTAGTGTGGTCCTCTTGAGCCTATTTTTCCCCTAGAGTGGCAACGACAGAGTCAAAGGCAACAACAAAGTCCGCAACGGGGTCGTCTTCCATGGAGGCAGCGAAATTGCGCCCTGAGTGGTCCTCCATAGATAAGGCTTCTTCTTCCACTATGCATCTCATAGCAAATGACTCCTGAAATGGACTGTTGTTGCAGGTGGTGGGATGGTACTCTAAGGCGGTTGAAGGGAGGAGAGGCAAGAATTCCACCTAATTGGACATAAATTCTTCTTCCACTGGGCATCTGCCTTGGTGATCCTTAGTACTAGGAGGACCTGGTTGTTGTTGAGTCTACGTAAACCAATTTTTCCTAGAGAAACCCGAATGGTCCTCGTCTGGAGTTGGAGCTTGAGAGGTGAGTCCCGAGCCCTGGTGAGGCCAAGGCTCTGTAGGAGTATGCGCAGACCATTTCTTCCCTGAAGAGCCCGGATGGTCTCTTCCTGGCATGAGAGAACTAGAGGAAGGCCCAGGGTGATTGTTCCTTCCAAACCTGTTGTAGTATGTTGGCCCACATCGGGGCTTACCTCGTTCTTGTGGCATGGCTGTGCAGGGCATCGGGCAAGCAAAAAAACCAAGTAAATAGTCTAAATCTCAGAGCAAGATTAACATAAAATGTTGGGCTTTGGGCACAAGTTCCCCATATAACACTTCACACACAGTGAAAAGACCAGGAGGGTAGAGGCATTGATGGCTCTCGTAGCCATTAGTGCAGGTGTAATGGTAATCTCAATAACCGTATTGAAGCCAAGGAGCTGAGCCTAGGCTTCCATTAAGGCCCGCCGCACTAAGTCTTGGATCTTATGAGTGAGAACCATCGTGAGTGGATAGGGGGGACAGTGGCGGAAGAAGGTTTTAACTGCCCTCATGACAGGTCTTCCATAAATCCAAGAAGAACTAGATGATGTGTGCAAAAGACATGCACAAGGAAAGAACGTGAATCACTCATTTCCCAATAGTGATAACAGAGTCAAAGGAGTTTTGGACATCATACATTCAGACGTATGTGGACTTATGTCAGCAGATTCACTAAGTGGATATGTATATTATGTATCTTTCATTAATGATTACTCACGTAAAACTCGGATTTATTTGTTAAAATAAAGGAATGAAGTTTTGGGCAAATTCAAAGAGTTCAAGGGTCTGGAAAAAAACTTGACAGAGCAAAAGATAATGACATTGTGATCAGACAATGGTGGTTAATTCACCTCCAAATAATTCAAGGAATATTGTAAGGATGTTGGGATTAAGAGGGAGATTTCTACTCCCTATAACCCTCAATAGAATGGAATAGCTCAAAGGAAGAAATAAAAAATCATGGAAGTAGCAATGGCCATGATCCATGATCAAGATCTTCCTATGCATCTATGGGAAGAAGTAGCGAGGAAGATAGTGTATGTGCATAATAAAAGTCCCCACAAGGTGCCTAAGAAAAAGACACCTGAGGAAATGTTTTCAGAAGAGAATCTAGGAGTCATCCATTTCAGAATATTTGGTTACCCTGTATTTTTTCATGTCCCCAAGGAAAACACAACAAAGTTGGACCCTTCTAGACGGAAGGAAATATTTTTTGGTTCGAGTGACACATCAAAGGCTTACAGGATATACATTCTCGGTCATCAGAAAGTGCGGATCAACCGAGATGTAACCTTCGATGAGAATGCAACTTTCAGTAAATCCAAACATATCAGTGCATAAGAGGCTCATGAAGAAGAGAATGAAGTTCCTAAAGTTCCAAAGGCAATTGAACCAGAGGAATTCATTCCATAGGATCATGGCATGGTAGAACTTCAGAAACTAGCTAAGATACCTTCTTGCAAGAGAAGACCAGCTTGGGAACAAGAGCTTATTATAGATGCAGAAAAAATTGGTGCCCTAGAGAAATATTTCAGGGAAAGTAATAAGTCAAAGTCCTATTCCAGCTATGTGGCATGCTTGTGTGACATAATAGATGTAGAACCTTCCAATTCTGAAGAGGCTACATAAAATAAAGTATGGACATATTCCATGGAAGAGGAATCCCAGTCCATTATGAAGAATGATGTCTGGGATGTGGTTCCTAGACCAAAGAAAAAATATGTGGTGAGCTCAAAATGGATTTACAATACGAAACACACAATTGATGGAAATATTGAAAAATATAAGGCAAGATTTGTGGCTTGAGGTTTCTCTCAAAAGGAAGGGATTGACTATGAAGAAATTTTTTCTCCCGTAGTAAGATATACTTCGATCAGGACTATACTTTCATTGGTCGCTACGATGAAATGGAAGGTGCACTAGATGGATTCAAACATAGCTTTATTGAATGGTGAAATAAAAAAGGAAGTTTATGTGGAGCAATCACTTGGATTCGAGACACATGACAGGGAGACTCATGTGTGCATATTAAATAAGGATTTATATGGATTTAATAAGGCACCCAGAGCATGGTATGGTAGGATTGAAAATTTTCTGATGAGCTTGGGTTTTACCAAGAGCAGTGTAGATCCTAACCTTTACTTTAGGGTTGAGTATGGTGAACCCGTGATTTTATTGTTGTATGCAGATGACATGTTTCTAACATGTGTGAAAAATATCATCATTGAATGTAAGAGAAATTTGGTTGCATAATTTGAGATGAAATATTTAGGAATGATGCACTACTTCTTGGGACTAGAAGTTTGGCAGAGAACAGATGGGATTTTCCTAAATCAAGGAATGTATGATGTGGAATTATTGAAGAGGTTCGAGATGTTGGACTGTAAGGCCATCGTTACCCCTAGAGTATCAAATCTTAAGTTGTTGCAAGATACAACTTCAAATATTTTGGATTCTAACTTATATAGGAATATAGTGGGCTCGTTGATTTATTTGACAAACACAATACTAGATATATGTTTTCTGCCAACACCCTAAGTCAGCATTTGGAGTAGCCATAAAATTTCACTTGGTTGTAGCCAAACATGTGTTGAGGTACCTTAAGGGTACTCTAGATCATAGTCTCTGGTATAGATCTGACCATGAGTTTGAATTGTATGGATACTCAGATTCATATTGGGTCGGTAGTATTCCTGACTGGAAGATCACTTCCGAATACTGTTTCAGTCTTGGCTCCACTACGGTCTTGTGGAGCAGCAAAAAGTAGTCATGTGTGGCATTTAGTACGACTGAAATTGAGTATGTGAAAGCATGTGAAACGAGCAGAGAAGCATTATGGCTTCAGAATATGCTTTCTGGGTTATTTGGTCTCAGATTGGAGGAGACCTACATTTGGTGTGAAAACTAGAGTTGCATGAATTTGTTAGAGATCCCGATGTTCCATGGAAGGTCAAAGAATATTGAGATCAAATACTACTATATCAAGGATATGGTACAGAGGAGAGCAGTGAGGCTCCAATTCATGACCACCGAGGATCAAGTTGGAGATGTGTTCACTAAGCCACTATCGAGGAAAAAGTTTGAGTACTTCAGGGACAAGCTTGGTGTGGTCCCTCTTCAAAGGGAGTGACATGTGGAACTCATCTAGTGTGAAAAAGGGTTGGTACTGCGTATAGAAAAATATCATCCAACATGAAAAATGGTTGGCATTGAGTTTGGTGGGTCTCATCTGTCATGAAAAAGGGATGGCACTAAGACAAGAGTGCACATGATCAGGTATTAATGCATCGCAGGGAGTGGATGTCTTAGGGACATGTTGTAGCTATTGAGAGCTACCCATAGACCTTGGTTGCATGGGGTGAAGTCATTTATCACTATAGATATCCAAGGATGTATAGATTCTTATGTTCAACAAACAATGGATGTGAGCTCGTGTGGTATTAGACTTGGATCTGTTTCTGGAAAGAATACCTTCCTAGTTAAGAGGGAGTGTTAATATTTTTGGTGTAACTACGGAAGATATTCTTGTATATTTGTTTTAGTCAAAATTTTAAAAGGTTATTATAATTATATTGTACATGTCCGCTCAACATAAATAATAATATTATTGGTATTTTACTTATTATGGGTTAGTTAGGTCAAGATTCATGTCTCTTCAAGAGACATTGTTGTGTATAAATAGAGGATAGGTTCCTCTCATTTGGACACACACTCACACGCTTCTCTTGTGAATCTTGGAGCACATAAGAAGGTCTAGTTCAGAAGTCTTGGAGACTGGTTCTTTTGGTGTTTTGGTCTAGGTGTTTCTTGGAGAGTTATAGCGCATCATTGTACTAGTTGAAGGAATATATATTGAGAATTTTGGTTGCTGGGTTTTCTCCCCCATGAGGGTTTCCTAGGATAATCTTTGTGTTCTATTGTATATATGATTCTATATCTTTCAGTGATCCTACTATAATTTCTATTGGATTAAGTAATTGTAATTGTGTAAGTAGAAAATTTAAAATTCCAACACTTGTTGTTAGTCTCACTCTCACTATATCCCCCTCCCCCACTCTCCTATACTCTCCCCCCATTTCTCTCTTTATATCTCTGTATCCCTCCTTCCTTCTATCTCCTCCATTCCTATCACACTCAGTCTCACTCTCTCTCTCCTTGTTGTTAGTATCACTCTCACTCTCTCTTTTCCTCTCTCTCTGCCCCCTGCCTCCTTCATTTTTCCCCTAGCTATACCTCCCTTTCTCTCTGTCCATATAAATGTGAGGCATATTGGGTATTTGTTATATTATTTGCATGTGTGTGTGTGGGCACGTCAGGTTCGACAACTGTCTCTGACGATCCCTCTAGTAGTGATCCTTGTGTCATGTGCGTTGGGCGATTTCCTAGGGGGCTCCCATGGCGGGGCAGATATGCCCCCCCTGGTTACATGCAGTGCCCCGAAGTTTCTTTTGGGGCAGTTTTTTGCTATTTTTAGTGGTTTACTAAATTAATCCAAGATTAAGGGATTAGGGTTTTGGTATCTATAGAATAGCTAAAAACATTGTATATATTGTATCTTGAATGGTGAAATTCGATAATGAATACAAGAAAGGTTTTCTGGGTTGAGGGTTTCTGGTATAAAATCTCTGTGTACTCTGTGTATGAGCCATTGATTAAATTTTGTTTTTCTTAAGAATCTATATGAATTGCTTTACTTCACAAGTTTAAAACTTACAAGGCATGTATCACAATGAATAAAGGATATTTGCAACAAATAAATGTAGCATTGCCTGTAAGGTGACTGTTAAGTTTTTGTTATTATTCTAATGGATTAATTGTATGAATACTTATATGAACATGAACATGACCTAGAACATGAACTAGATCTAGACCATCACCTAGGCCCCCCTACCTCCATATAAGCCTACACATAACCTATTCTCTACCCTTAACCCCATGCACACAAACTCCCTAAGTGAATTATGCCTATACCTCTTGTTTTATAATGATATTTTATGGATATGACAATTCAACTACAATTTAATAACGATTTCACATGATTTAATGATTATTACAATAAATTGATTCTTCATTTATTTTAATATAAGCATACTATTATAGTTTATTTGATATTATTTATTCACAAGCAATGTTTCAAACCCTGTCTATATCCCACATCTTCGACTCTATCCCCCCCCCC
>JASDQU010438693.1:86127-99229 GCA_032191745.1 Picea mariana
TCGCTTTGTATATGTCTCTCTCCCCCTCTCTCTTTCCCTTTGTCCCTCCCTCTCACTATCTCTACCCTCTTTGTATCCTAGATATACCACCTCTTTCTCTCTCTTCTTGTTATTAGTCTCACTCTCACTCTCTCTCCCACCTCTCTCTCTCTCGAATCCCCTCTTGGTCTTTCTCTCCCACCCTATCACACTCTCAAACAATCCATCTCTAGCCCATTCTATATTTACCTATTTCATCTAACCTCCTCTCTCTCACTCTCTATATCCCCCTCTCTCCCCCACTCTCCCCACCTTGCTCTATTTTCATATATCTAACCTCCCTTCCCTCTTTATCCCCCCTTCCTCTCACTCTCTCACTTTCTACCCCCTCTCTTTGTCTCCCTATCCCTTAGTCTCTTTTTCTTCCTCTCCCCCCCTTTCACACTCTCTTTCTTCCTCTCTATGCATCCCCCCTCCATAAATCGCAAGGAAAGAAATGGCCTTGATCTAGAAATGTCAAGACCTAGACATAAAGCTAGACATACCAGGACATAGACATGGAAAGACCTGGAGAATGATCTAGACCTATACAATGAACATGACTTAGAGCATGACATAGACCTATACCATGACCTAGGCCACGACAAAGAGATATAGCTATATTTAGGCAATGACCTAGAGCTTGACATATACCATGACCTAGACCATGACATAGAGATGGATATAGAGTTAGAATATCACCTAGAGATTGACGTAGACCATGACATAAACCCCCCATACACTCACTCTCTCACTCTCTACCCCCTCTCTCTGATTCCCTCACTCTCTTTTTATTCCCCTCTCCACCTCTCACACTCTCTTTATTCCTCTCTTTTCATCCCTCCTCCCTACATCGCAAGGAAAGAAATGGCCTTGACCTAGACATGCCAAGAACTAGACCTAAACATAGACATAGCAAGACCTAGACATGACAAGCTCTGGAGCATGACCTATACCTATATGATGACCATGACGTAGATCATGACATATACCTATACCATGACCTAGACCATGAAATAGATCTAGAGCTATATTTAGACGATAACCTAGAGCTTGACGTAGACCATGACCTACACCACCACATAGAGCTATATATATATTTAGACGTTGACCTAGAGTTTGATGTAGACCATGAAATAGACCCCCCTAGCTCCATCTAATCCCGAGAATAAATTATATGCAATCCTTAACCCTCTCTTCACTCGATCCCTAAGTGTACTATGCATATACCTTATGTACAACCCTTGCACCCGGATCGCCCACATCTTAGTTCTCTAACCATTGCTCTATTCTTGAAAACACTTCAATCTTAATCCCTTAGGCATTAGTTGTCCCGATACGCCTATACATATTTATTCATAAAGAGGTTTGGTGTATATTAAGTGCTATATCAGTTGCATTAAGAGCATGCACATAGGCCTATGACTTGACTAAGTTGTAGTTTTTGGTCATTTATGCTCAGCAAGAACACACACGTGCTTTAGTGCACAAGCGTTATAGGAATGCATGCATGTTATGGTTAAGAATTGTTTGGTGCCAAGCACACCCCACCTCATCTATGTCATGGATGACAATAATCTGCGATAGCTTCAGATGAAAACAACCCACACATACATGTTTTACTTATTTTAGTGTTCTTTTTATATTCATAGAGACTTTTGTCCTATTGCCATAACATTGTAGGAAAATTTGGAAGACAATTTTGTCAAGTGCAATTGGAATTGTTGCTTGTATCTACTTGTGTCTTCTTGGAATTGGAAGACAAATTTGTCGAAGTGTAACTGAAATTGTTGTTTGTATCTTCTTGTGTCTTCTTGGAACTAGAAGACAAATTATCTAAGTCAAATTAAAATTGTTCTTTGTATCTTATTGTGTCTACTTGGAATTGGAAGACAAATTTGTCCAAGTGCAATTGAAATTCATGTTTGTATCTTCTTGGGTCTTCTTGAAATTGGAAGACAAATTTGTTTAAGTGCAATTGGAATTGTTGTTTGTATATTCTTGTGTCTTCATGGAATTGGAAGACAAATTTGTCCAAGTGCAATTGGAATTGGAATTAGAATTGGAATGATTAGATGTGTCTTCTTTTGTAATAAAAAAACAAATTTCTCCACTTGGTTGTGCATTATTACATAATACAAAGAAAAATTTGTGGTGGGTGATTGAAAGCCAATTTTCATCTTTAAACATGGGGAACCACTAGATTCAATAAAGAAAGTCCTCGAGAAAAAAGAAATCGATCGATAAGGTAGATGAATGGATGGATTTGAGGTGTCCCCAGAGGTTTCTAACCGGTGACTTCACTTATGGAGTGCCTTAACAATGCACTCCCTCACCAAATGATCTACATCAAGGGGACTCATGATTTGCCTCCTTATTTTCATTACAAATCTTGAAAATTTTTCTTTTTCACTCCTTCCATCTAAGATTATTCATAACGTTTATGTTACATTATTCCCAATGTGCATTGTATCAAAAAAATGAACAATTTCTAGGTGCTCATCGTAAGGGAGCCTATTAAATTGAACGGGATAACTTTGCATTCCTCATGGAAGTGCCCCATTATTAAGTCCTTCATGATGAACTTCAATGTCAAGAATATAAATTAACTATATTACAACGATACTTTCAATTAGTAAAATGAACAAAATGCAATAAAAAATAAAATATTACAAATATTTCATGTATGATACATAGACGATTTGATCCAATATAAATTGAGTATGATTTCTATTATATTGCAACTTCCATAGACGAGGTGTCATTCTCCTTGGTTTTAATCCATTCTCTTCTTTACCATTGAAAAGATGTTTCTCGGTACTTTGATACCTATGGTTCTTAGAGAGGAAGTGCCTATACTTATCAAACACCTCCTTTCCTAAAATTCTTGAACGACGATATTTCATCTTAGGACCACAAACTGGACACGAAAATTTACCCTTTGTTTGAAAACCTGCAAGAGATGGAATAAATTTTCCATCAATTATTCGAAGTATGTTTAATGAAGGGAATATATAAAAAAACATGCATGATATGAACTTCATAAAATTAAGTGCTATTAAAGTGTAGTGTAATGTTATAACATAACACATAAATGTGTTAGCCCTAGGGCATTGTGAATTGTACATACAAGCATTGCATAGAATTTAAATTCCCTTTGCACACCTACTAGTCTAGAGATATCATACATAGTGATGCCCTTCTATAACTCTAGTAACTCGTCAATAAGAGGCTCGATATATACATTCATATCTTTGACTTGGTACTTACCTAATTGATTTAACATACAATACATAATTACTAAATATATGAGTAAATAAAAAATTATCAAACATAATAATAACATCACATAATTGAACATATATGAGTAAACAATAAAATATAAGACATAATTATGAAACAAACAAGACAAGTGAGATGTTACCCCATTAAAAAAAATCATTCTAAACAAATGCTTGGAAAAATCATTTCCAACATTATGTGCTTCCTCTTTATTGACATCCATGGAGGAATATTATTGTTGATAACAAAAACATGCCACACCGAGTAAGTAGATATGAGCTCTTCAAATGGATTGACACCGTCAACTACCAATGAAATCCTAAGATTGTGAGGCTCATCTTTAAAATTTGGTCATATTTACTCTATCTTCTTAAATGCATATCCATCGAAAGGAATTGAAAGAACACCATCTTTACTTTTTCTCTTTGCATGTAAATCCATAAACTGTGTTATGCATTTGCACCTGAACAATCACTACAAACGTGGAATTATGGGAATATAATGAAGAACCTTGCGAGACACCATTTTTTTTACTTGATCTATTTGACATCTACTGATTTGACATTTCAGACATTCTTCTTTCGACACATGTTCTCCATAATATAGAATATGATCATGAGGACATGCATGAATATCTTGATACTCCATTCCGAGATCTTTCATAATGGCATGTAAATCTTGATATGTGCAGCACAAAACATTTACAGTGGTAATAAAAATTCACCTGATAATCTACAACATAAAAAAATCAATATTGGTTAATGTAAAGAATATTAATCATACATATTGCATCCAAATTTCACACCTGATCGACTAACAATAAAAATAGAGGAAAAATAAAACATTTATCATCATGTACTAATTGTGACAAAATATATTACATACCTTAGCAGTTGTGTCACACAAGTTTTTGACAAACCATTCATAACCTTTAAGTTCACGAACAACAATATAGAATAGAGAAGAATTGTTTTTGAGCCTTCATAAAGAGGTTGACTTTCCTTCTCAAGTATAGGTATATCAAAAACACCATCAGGATAGTCGTCATCACCATCCATTTCAACATTATTAAATGTCTCCTGGATCGATATATTTTTCCCATCTTCTTCAACCATGTTATTAGCATCAACATCTTCTTCCATAGGATCATTAACTTGATCTTCAATATTCGCTCCATGTTCCTAAATAGGCGCTTGTACAAACATGTATTCCTCCATGAGGAGTTCCCTAGGAATTTGTTTCGTTATAATTACAAACAATCAAGTAATATTAGTGTATATAATAAATATTAAAACAATACAAACATTGACAAATATAATATAGGAAAACAAAGACATCAAAGGAAACACATTCAGTCAGTGTGGCATATCCACTTTCCATTAGTTATCTATGTTTAAAATCCCCTAACTCAGCCTAACCCCTTAATCCCTAACCCTAAACCTTTAACCCCTACTCCCTAAAACCCCATTAACCTCTAAATCCCCTAATAGTACCTAGAGGTGGCTTGCATGCTTTCACTTTTGTCTACAACTTTCCTTGGGTTGTGTTAGATTATTCACCCTCTTCCACTACACCACCAAGATACTAAATCCAAACATGAAATGGTATGGTATCTATTTCTATGGTATTATTCATGCCTTGACCATTCTTGTAAAGATCTCGGCTTTATTCATGTCGTGAACATATAATACTACAAACTATAATGGCCACAAAACAATGATCAATTCAAAAACTATATTTTTTTATATTTTAGTGCTTTAAGCCTGAAAATAAGGGGTTCATCTACTCTTCATTAAGGGGCTCATCTATTGTTCACCTCGTCACAAAAAGAGATTGCAAGCTAGGATATCGGCCGCATCATTGACTAGGAGACATAGTCATTGGTCCAACATTGTACTTGGACGAAACAATAGTGGACGTGACTATAGTGGGTGTACTAGTGGAAAATGAAGGTGAAGTACAACACTACCATGTGCAAGTGGCGTTAGATAGGTCAGGTACTCTAGCCAATGGATGCAATCACCAAGTCATGTTGAACCAATTTATAGATACATGATTTAATGATCCAATATGAAATATTACATACACACATGTGCATCTTGTAAATTTTAGCAACAACTATGGATGTGACTAAAGTAGATATATACATTGTTGGATGTGTCTACCATATGGTGTGTAGCGCATAGTAGGAGGGGAAGTCATAACATCCACACACACACACCATAAGGGGAAAATAATGTGAAATAAATTACTTAACTAATTATAAATTCAATAAAATTAAAACATATCATTATACATACCTCACTAATTACAACCTTAATGAATTCTTTCCACTAATTACAAACTTGTAATGGTGCCATTATCAAGAGTACACATAGGCTAAATATTTCATTTATGTGATCTATGTGGTGGTTTCAGACCCTATGCATGGTTTGGGAGTCCCCAAAACGTATTTTATGCCTTATTACATTTATGGTTTATCCTCATACTATTTCCATGACTTGGAGAAGCATACCCCTTACACTATGTACCCCTAAACCTTAAACCCCTTAACCACTAAATCATACCGTAAACCCTAATTAAAATCTACAGCTTATGTATACTTCTTCTCTTCTTAACTTACTCTCTATTTGTTCATGTTTAGGTAGAATATATCCATAAAGAAAAGATAATACAATATTTTTCTTCTACATTTAACATATAAAGGTTTACAAAAAAAGATGCAATATAAATACATATAATGAATAACTTACCAAGTGACAATATTCATGCCCGTCTTCAAAGTGTCCATACTCTCTACAATGATTTTTAGTTTCTTTTATTAAAAGCCTCCTTCTATTATATCTCTTGCATTTTTTACAAGGAAAATAACATTTTCGATCACCCAAAGCCTCGACCAATGCAAATCTCAAGTCTTGACCTTGTCCTCGTGGAGTAATTTTATGTGACATTTTCCCTTACCAAACTTTCAATGATGATCATTATCTTAAAAAATAAACCTTTGTAGTTTAACTATTTCCAATACAATTAACAAAATAAAAAAATTCGTATTCCGACCTAAAAATATCGTTTATAACCTCTGCAAACCATCACTAGTATCTATGAACAATGTTGAATGTCTTTCATATTTCAAACTTTTAAAATTATATATCACTTTTTTGTTGGACTTATAACGGTTGTTGACCAAAGAGATGTTTCTTATTGGACACAAATATTTACTTTGTCAATAGTTGGTTAGCATAATCATTTACTTGTTACACCGTCAAATGGCCAACAATTTGTAAGCCTCAATTGTCGGATAGTCGACAATAAATACCATGTCGTCGAATAGTTGATGAACGTTGGGATTTTTTTTTTTAAATACAAGAAAAAACAAGTAGATCCGACAGTACAACTGATTGTATCCATACTGTCAAAATGCAACGCCATTTTTTCCGTACATATGTAGTAGTGAATATTTACTAGAGAACAATACTGAAATCAAATAAACATATTTTTAAAAATATTTTTTTTGAACTTTGATATCTACTAAAGTCTTCATTAACAAAATTATATCTACTAAAGTCTTCATTAACTTTGATATCTACTACATTTTCTTCTCTATTTTGGAATACGAGAGAAATTGCATGACTTTGAAATGGTAGATACATTGTGATGACCACATTCACACGTATCTGGGCGTTGACCAGTAGTCCTATAATTGCAATCAATCCCACCTTGCATTATCCTCGAAAAAATCATTGAATACACATCGTGTCATGTTCTCACGATGACTCTCTTCAATGTGGATTTCTTCTGTTTGGATTGTGGCTCGCACCTACACACATGGGCTCCTCGCATTCTCAACACATAACAATACACGGAAAAATTCAACACACTATCCTGAATAACAATTATCTTTAATTTAAGGAGAGAGGTTAACAATTATCTTTAATAAACACAAATCAAATATATTAAAGTAAGCATTAACTCCAACATTTAATATATTGGAAATTAAGATGAAACTTTAAAATTATAAGAAGTGTTTTTTTAATGAAAAGCTTATCTAGAAGATTAAACTTTGAAAAGCTTATCTAGAAGTGTTTTTTTAATGAAAAGCTTATCTAGAAGTGAGTCCCGAGCCCTGGTGAGGCCAAGGCTCTGTAGGAGTCTACGCAGACCATTTCTGCCTTGAAGAGCTTAAATGGTCTCTTCTTGGCATGACAGAATGAGAGGAAGGCCTAGGGTGATTGTGCCTTTCAAACCTGTTGTAGTATGTCGCCCCACATCGGGGCTTGCCTCGTTCTCATGGCATGGCTGTGTAGGGCATCGGGCAAGAAATAAAGCCAAGTAAACAGTCTAAATCATAGAGAAAGATTAACAAAATAATGTTGGGCTTTGGGCAAAAGATCCCCATACAACATTTCACACACAGTAAAAAGATCAGGAGGGCAGAGGCATTGATGGCTCTCGTAGCCATTAGTGCAGGTGTAATGGTAATCTCAAAGATCGTATTGAAGCCGAGGAGCCGAGCCTAAGCTTCTATTAAGGCCCAACGCAGTAAGGCTTGGCTCTTATAAGTGAGAACCATCGCAAGTGGACAGGGGGGAGGGTGGCGGCAAAAGGCTTTAACTACCCTCGTAATCGCCCCGTCCATCTATGTGTGTGGCCCATATATCACTCCATCCACCAGGTATTTTTTCTTTTTTAATAACATGCTAGAATTTTCTTTTATTCTTAATACTTACTTGAATAAAATATCATATAAGTTGATCTTTAAATAAAATAATTATATTTCTATTTTTAATCTTATTTTTATCTTGAGATAAAACGGTTTAAAATATCTTTTTCACTTTTTAATATAAAAGAATTGTATTTATATTCATTGACATAGTACATAATCCTATGATGACATTTTGACCTACAAATAGCATTCTAAATTAACATCTCAAGCTTAACACCTTGATATTACAAGCATTAGTTTCACTACTTATGTAAAGCATCCGATCCTTTATATATAATTACTTTCTACCAGACTTGGTTGTGGAAAATTGAGAAGAGTGGAGATTTTACTTTTAAATGTGTGAAATCAAAAAATTATAGAGTATGAAAATTGCAATTGGATTTTTTTTTTTTTTAATCTAATGTTTTTGTAAAACTATAAAAGTCTTAATTTAAAATCTTTGATTTTCGCTATGATGATGTGATTAATCGATAACACCATAACAAATCTTTGCAAACCTCGCCACATGCACGCCCACGCACTCTACATGGGCGTTGGGACCACGCGAGCCCTTTACACTGTTACCAAATTCGGGGATTCGATTCGGTTCACGGGTCAATAAGAAAATTCGAATTTCGTCCGTGTGAAAGTGTTTTGATTATACATTAAAAAAAATTCTTATATAAAACTATGTTTTTATTGTAGTATCTAATTTGATTGGTAGGGTTTATAACATGATCAAAAGTAAATTTTGAAGGTTTTTTGAGATTTTGAATATAATGATTGTTTATTTAAATTTTCTAAAATTTTTTAAAAATAGTATGTTCAATCATTTGTAAGATATATATTTTCGAATATTTTATATATCAAATAGAATTTGAATTCAAATTTAAATTTGGTAAAAATAGTATGTTCAATCATTTGTAAGATATATACTTTCGAATTTTTTATATATCAAATAGAATTTGAATTCAAATTTAAATTTGGTAATTATGCTTTATAGAGTTCTCAAATTTTCATCAGTGTACTTTATAGGGGTTCCATCATTGTGTATGTCTTTTTTAGATACTTTTCTGTTTAAAAAGTGCCAACTAATTTTCTATGCGGTTGCATGCACATAGGTTAAAAATAGAATGTGCATGCATACACTCTTCAGTGAACAAGTTGTGTAACTTGTGGATCAGATTGTAATCAACTCGTTTAATTGTCTATCAAATCCTATATAAATAGCATACTTGTAGAGGTGTCGAGACACAATATAGTGGAGTGTAGTGCGGTGTCAATTGTGTGATTGTTGTTGTGTCTGGTTTGTTCTTATTTTTATTTTATTTTCCATTAAATCATGTTATGTTTATGGTTCTGCTACCTAACAAGTGGTATCAGAGTGCAGAGTTGAAGGATCTAAAAGCGAAGGAGAAGAGAATCTGGTCATTGGATATTAGAGTAGGTTAACCGAGTTGAGCCGAGTGGAGTGGATCCTCGTGGGATAGTTTTATTACACTATCGTTGGTTGTCCTTGTTACACAGTATGACAGTCGTAGACACACTTATGAATTTTTTTTTTTCTAAGAAGTGTCGCATGTAGTACATGTTACACAGTGCGACACTTTTGGGAAAGTGTCGTAGGCAGTACATGTTATACAGTGAGACACTTTTGGAAAGTGTCGCAGGATATCCTTGTCTAGGGTGTGACACCCATGGATATCCTTGTCAAAGGTATGAGGCACAAGTTATGATGGTAGTACATTATAAAAGGGCTTGATTTTATAAGCAGTGATTTAGACGGTTTTTTTTGTTAATTGAGAAAGTGCAGAGTTCTAAGTTTGAGGTGGAAAACTTCAAACGAAAGAATAACATGGAGCTATGGAACCTCAAGATGTCGTTGTACATCAAGGAAACAATGAGAGTGGTGATGGTTGATTCATCGTGAAAGAAAAGAAAAAAAAATTGTATTTAGTTTGGAGTTGTAAAAATTATTGATTGCGTGTAAATGGGCATACGTCTGTAAGTCTCGGATAGGCATGCATACCCTTGGTTTATTTGGTCACCTATGAAAGGTCTAGACATAGATTTAGGTAGATTGAATATGTGGGGGGAATGTATGTTGGGTTAACCTTGACATGATGAAAATGTTAATGAGTTAAATATGATTTTTAGGTTAAAGCACGTGGTTTTTCAGGTCCATGTTTTTGGGTAGGTCATGGTATTGTGTCCATGGATTGCATGTAATGAAGCCTATAAAAATCTTGGTGAACTTTGTCATAAATGGGACTAGAGGTAAGTGATGAAGGCTTTGTCGGATTTGGTCAAGGGAGTGTTCATGTTAAGGTGGAGCACTAAGATTCCATTGTGAAGTACTTGGAGGTGAGCGACAAAGGTTCACTTGGGTTGGCTTGGCCAGATTTGGTCAAATATTTTTGAATGCAAATTTTGAGGTGGAGTAGTGTGTCCACATTAGAAAGGCGGGTCTGTAGAAAGGTTGATGTGTTTAGAGATTTGTATTGAAATGAAAATTGGCAGGTCAATCAAGTGTTTGAGAATATATGATGAAGGTTCATATCCATGGAGCTTGGAAACTATTGCAAGGAATTTTGGATCGAAAGAGAATGTACAGTAATGCCAAGTTGCAACAATAGTTGTGGGAAGAAGCGGTTGTGCAATCTGGTAACTCGGTCACCATCGGTTACAAAAGACTCGAAGATTCTGGAAGAGGTATGAACAGGTAATCTGGTGATCACTCAAATGTGAAAATATTTGGTTGTGATGCTTATGTTTTTATCAACATTGTAAGTAAGACCCATATCAAACAGGTAGATCTTTGATATGGTGATGATGTTAAGGGATGAAAAATGTGGGATCCTACTTCCCACATAATCATGATGGACAAATATGGAGTGTTTGATGAATCTCTGTTTATAAAATCAAACAAAGTAAAAGATGAAAGGTCTGAAGCATAAATGGTAGAAGAAGGGTATTTGGAAGGTATTGACTTCTATGAAAGTTTCTCACCAGTTGTTAAAAGTTCGTTTCTATTCATGTTGTGTTAGCACTAGTTTTGTTACTTGATCTTGAGTTAGTACAACTAGATGTTAAAACTATTTTACATGGACTTTTTTGGAATAAGGAGATATATATCTATATCTATATCTATATCTGTATCTATATATATATATAAGGTTAGTTTAGAATCATAACAAAAGATTTTTTTGCAAACTCATGAATCATTGTATGGCCTGAGCATGCCAGGAAAATGGTGTAAGATGTTTGATTCCTTCATTGTGAGCTAAATTTTGCAAGAAGTGAGTATAAACATTTTTTTATGGTATATTTATTATCTTAGCGTTAAATGTTATGCTTGTAGCAAGCACACGATTGTTTATGATCAACAGGTTGGCTTAGTTGGTTAGGAAATTTGATATGAAGGATATGGGAGTAGAAAAATAAATATTAGGCATGGAAATACATAGAGACATGAAATATGGTAAGCTTGGTTATCACAACATAAGTATGTGGTAACAATACTCAGGAAATTCAGTATGCATAATGTGAAACCCGTAAAATCCCTTTTGGCTTTCGATTGTAAGTTTTATTCAGGTTTATGTCCTAACTGATGAAGAAGAAAATGGTTATATGTCTCAAGTATTGTATGCTAGTAGGAAGTTTGATGATTGCGATGGGAAATGGTCAATATTTCACATGAAGTTGGTGTTATCAGTAGGCACATGGAAAAACCATGTACAGAGCATGGAAATGGATGCTTCAGTATCTTAGAAGCATAGAAGAACAAGTATCACCTACATTGGTTACAATGATTTAAATCTTTGGTTATGATTCGAGAGTTTGGACAAGAGGAGACTTACCTCAAGTTATGTCTTCCAAGACTGCAATGATCTATTGGGTAAGTTTGGACAAGTATAGGATGAGGTGTTCAGTGGTGGTCAAAGTGTTGTGCAATTGACTAACAATCCAATGTATCAAAATGGGACAAGTGCATCAGTTTATAAGATAGGTTATTGATGGGGGAAAAATGGTCCATACTAGAGTGAATCGTGCATGCATGTTCATGAAACAGTGCATAGAGAAGTTGTGGAGTTGTGATGGTATTTGGATTCTTTTTCCTTGCAAGAAAGGTGATGAATTAATTCGAGCATGATATATCTGGTAAATTGTTGTCAAGGTGGAGATTGTTGAAAAAGTGCCAACTAATTTCCCATGTTGTTAGATGTATATCGGATAAAAACTTCTAAAACCATCTAGGAAGGAGGAAAATTGCTTCCTTGTTAAAGTATCAAGGACCTGATCAATAAAAGGTAGGGGAAAATTGTCTTTATGGGTAGCTTTATTGAGTTCTCTATAGTCTACAAATATTCTCCACTTACCATTCTTTTTAGGGATGATTACCAATAGAGAGACTCACTGGCTGTCTGAAATAGGATATATGAAATCTACATCCAACAGTTTCTATGATTCTTCTTTGACAATGTCCCTGAGATGAGGGTTTAATCTTAGTTGGGGCTATCAGATGGGTCAGGTATCTTTTTTGATATAGATATGATGTGTACATAGTCGGGGATCAATTCCCTTCATGTCAGGATACTCCCAAGAAAAATCTTGTTGGTATTTAGAAGGGATCTGGATAAATTTTTGTTGTTGTTGGTCATTCAAACTGGCGTTAATATTCATAAATCTTCCTGGTGCGATTTCAACTGTAAGGTTGTTATGGACGTAATGGGAATCTGATGCTCTGTCAATTATTCTAAAGGATCTCCTTGTGCTTCATTATCTAAAATAGATTTTAGCATTTGACGTGTTGGGTTGCCTATAATAGTTGGGTTATTAATGAATTTGTTGAACATATCATCTTGTAGTTGGTTTTTGATCCCAAGATCTTCTTCTAGTGTGAGAGGAGGGCGTAGGTTTTCTTCTTGGATATATAGGTGGTTGCAACTATTGATGTATGACAGACAAAATTGGTTTAGATGAAGGATACACGATAAGTTTCTTTATATCACTCCCTCTTGTAACACACCCACTACCATAATTTAAAATTTTTGGGAATTATCTCCCATACATGAGAAATCTCCATAACCTTTGCATTAG
>JASDQU010438694.1:18667-28808 GCA_032191745.1 Picea mariana
CTCAAATTTAAAATCCAGGGAATTTGAGAAAGTCCAATAATTCGCCTTTGTTCTGAAAAAGCTCACAGAAGGATATTGAAAATCGATGCAGATAAAAGAAGCAAGGTAAAAGAGATTTGCGTTTTATTTTTTGGGTTTTTTCGCTAGAATTTGGTGATGTAAATTTGAATATAATTTATATTTTCTGTTGTTTAAATTGTATTTCTGAATGCATAAATGGATTCATGGTGCTGAAAAACTCCAGGAACACTTGGATTATACAAACTTAGCCACTCAAATATGCAAATCCAACCATTCATCACCAGATTTAGACAAAATCAAACTTAAAATGTTACCCCAAAACAGTCRAAAAAAATAAAAAATTTAAACTACTGCAAAGAGATTTAGCTCCARTAAAAACCCCTTCATATATATATATATATATATATATATATATATATATATATAATTTCAATTTTAGACAAAATTTATTTTAAAATCCCCCAAAATTGGGAAATCCCAATCATTGGCCTTTTCATTGTTCTAAAGAGGCTCAGCTAAAGAATATTGAAAATCCATTGCAGACTAAAGCAAAGTAAAAGAGATGTATTTGGAAGTTCAGGAGAATTTTCCTTTGACATTTCATATTAAAAACCATTTTTTTTCAATTTTATAAATACCTAAAAAAACCAAATTTGATCACTCATAGTTACCTCTAAACATTTATAATTTTTTTGCTAAAGATTGTTTTCATAATCTTAATGGAATTAATCATTCATATGAATTCGTTAAGTAAAATTTATGAATCAATAAGATTGATTTCATCATCTTAATGAGATTATTCATTCATTTGAATTAGTTAATGATTTAAGGGCTTTTTTTCTATCTTCTTCCAATGTCGTTGGTTCTTCTAAAGCTCTCAAAAGACAATAATGAAGTGGAATTTTTATGCATACCTAATGCACTTTGACACCTATTGACACTTATTGATTTGCATCTATTATGGTTGTGGAGTTTTAAACTAATCCCATAATGTTTTTAGCTAAGTGGGAGTTACTGGCAATGCCAGGTAGCTATGGAGTCATTCAATGCGTATGCATTGTTTTCGTTTGTGGAGATGCGCCTGCTGCTAGTGTCATCATCATATGTGTGAAGAGAGGTTGATGGCGTGAATGGATAACTCATTAAATGGATATGGGTGTGTTTATAAATGACTAAATAATTGTTTATGTAAATAAAAATTGAGAGGGAAACATGCTGCTACTGCAATTGCAGGCTGCAGGTACAGAAGCAGCAGCAGGAGGAGGTGCTTATAGTTGGGTGGGGTGGGGTGGGGTGGATGATGAATGAATGGAGGAAGGAATATTATCTATGGAATGTGACATCCATCCAGATTGGTATCCATCAATGTTCATGCATGTGTGTCGTTGTGTGTTGGGGTCCAGTCATTGCAGTGAGATGAATGGATTGATGGGCTCATCCATCTTATTATCTATTATCTATGTTTATGCACTACACTAGTAGTACTGTCCTACACTTGCCGACTCTCTCTTCCTTCCTGCACCTCCCCTCACCCTCACCTTCACCTCTCTTTTCCGGACATTCTTATTCAGATTCATAAACCACCGAGACTTGGACTAGACTCACCTCCTCTCTGTACCGAAACAAACGATATATCATCATCATCCTCGTATCCAGACTGGTATCTTAGAAACTGATCTCTGATGCTTTTCTAGTCTTTGCTTTTCCTGTCTGTATGCCTGCCTCACTCGCTACCCTAACTCATTGCTTTCTTGATTCCTCCTCTGCTGGCTGTGTGTGATTTGATAACTGTGGGCTGTTGGGGTCTTGAAGCTCTGGTATAGCACCCACTTGGGAGCTGGATTTAGGCCTCCAATCTAGGGCTGAATTTGACATCTAAAACCCATTTGTGAATATCAAGACCATTAACTGTTTTGAGCTTCGGTTTCAACGCTATAATCCATAGAAGCGGACTTTTTATGTGCAACTGTTGTCAGCTTGATCGAACACAGACTACAATTTGAGGGTTCACTAAGCTTTCAAGCCGATCATTTACTGCCTAGGCCCTGCATTGGAGATAAGCCAAGCTGGAAGCTGATCAGGTATTCTCTCAAACCCATCTAATGGTTTTGCACAGGCTCACGGATTTTGCAGGATATTCAGATAGCATAGGTCTCTGCAAGAGTTTTAATTGAATTCTGAACGCATGATGGGGAAATTAGGTTTTCACTGTGACTGGCCAACATAAGACAGATCTGCAGGCAAGCTGTTTCCTTGTGGGCTGGTGTTCTCACAAAAAACCACTCAAATTCACATGCAAGAAGATGTTTGGATCTGCCTCCCGAATCTCCCATAGATTTCACCGATACACACGTTCAATTACAGACGATGAGTATCCAAATTTGCTTTTCCAAAGTGTGTCCGAATCTGCTTGGTGAAAAATGGTTGTATGGCATCATTTCATGTCATATACCCTCCTCACCCCATTGGCGTCTGCAGGGTCTAGTCCCTAGTGTCGCCTCCTCTCCATAACGTAAAATAATTGAAGCAGCCACACGCTCCACAGATTATATTCTCACGAGCGAGCTGAGCATATATGCCATTCCATGGAAACTAGTGCTCTAAAGTCCACCCCTTTTATTCTCGTCACCCCAAGCCCCTCAAATCCTTGGAGATTAGTAACTCTTGCATCAAATCCTTGTTTAGATCCGTCTACTCTAAAATTCAGGAAGATGTCTGTGTCTTGATGACCAAATATCCCCCCTCCGCCCACTGGTCATCATTCAATAATTAATGATCAGGCATTCATATCCTAAACATACATTCTGGAAACATGGTCATGGGGATAAATAGAAATGGGTTTGCATAGGAGAATTATCATTTTACATACGTGCATTAGTGTTGGAGATAAAGTCGGCGTGTGTTTTGGAGGAGTAACAGTTGATTTTTCTGTTTTTGGTTCAGAACGCTATGCAGGAAAGAGGGTTGAAGCCTCCAGATGACATAATGTCATGTTCAAGGCCCCTGCTGGATCGCAGGCTCAAACCCCATGCCGAACAGGCGCAGAAGTGCCCACGCTGTGAATCCACCAATACCAAGTTCTGCTACTATAATAACTACAGTTTGTCACAACCCAGATATTTCTGCAAGACCTGTAGGAGGTACTGGACAAAAGGAGGCACCCTACGCAATGTTCCCGTGGGAGGAGGTTGCAGAAAGAACAAGCGGACAAAGAGGGCATCCGATCAGCCTGTTTCTTCTCAGAATGATGCATCTCCTTCTACAAACACAACTGGGTGTGAAGGACCCAGCTGTCCAACAATGGAAGAGCCCAGCAGCACTGTACCCGGAGCTTCTACTTCCATCTACTACAGTATTGCCAATGAGGGAGATGAGCTTGCAGGATATCCATATGCCAGAGCTCCACTTGGGGGCTGTAACAGTAATAATAACACTGGATCTCTCCAGCCAAGTCTTGCTCCATTGGGGAGCCTGTCATCTCTGAATGCCCTACAGTCTTTGAAGAGCAGTTTTCCAGGTCTGGACTTGCCTAGTTGCAGCAGGCCTGACCAAGGGCCATTGAACATTAGTGATCTGAGCTGTCTTTTTGAGGCACACCATCAACAACAACAGATGAATACATCATCATCTCTACCCATTTCCCATGTCAGTGATGTTTTCAATCCCTTCAGCCTCCCCGTTGATGCATTGAATAGCCATGATCATCACTGGCGAGGGCTCGTTCAGCAGCAGAAGCTTGGGGTGCCTTTGGAAGATGGACATGTCAATATGTCGCCACTGGGTGAAAATATAATGGAGGGTTTGAGGCCGCATCAGCAGAAGTTGAGGCAAAACAACAATGCGAAGCTGGAAGACGAAAATATAAGGACTAGTGCTCCTCCAGTACACTGGCAGGTTCCACCGGAAGGGTTTTTTGAAGCTGGTGGAGATTCGGGGTACTGGAATGGTGGTGGAACATGGCCGGATCTGTCAGGTTATGGGCCTTCTTCAAGCCCTCTGATATAGATTTCTTGTGTAGGGACTGATATGGATTGAGCAATTTTTTTTATTCTGTGTTGCATTAAGGCCCACCATCTTATTTAGGATGTTGATTTAGAAGGAAATGGCCTGAATTTTCCTGCTATCTCATGCCCGGGTAGCCGATGGGGCTATGTAGAGTACCTTCTCTTGTCTGATATTCTATAATAGAGTTTCCAAGTCATGAGAGCGGTTTCACCAATCTGAGACTCCAACCACCACATATATTTTTTTTCAGTTATCTCTGCATCTCTTCTTCAGAGCTGAGTAGCAGGTCTACTCACATTTGCCCTATCCTTGTGAGGCAAATGTGAGATACCTGCTGCTATCTTCCATTTTCTTCTCTTGTAGTCTGTTTGCATTCGGAGTTTCAGTTTGGTGTTTCTGGAGCAATATTATACTTAATCGACAAATTCAGCACAAGTCATCACACCATCAAGGGCGGTATGGACACACGAAGCTTGTTTTTTGTTTGGCTTCAAATTCTGATTTTTGATGTAGTGAGCTTCTCCTCAACTCTATTTTTCCCCCAAAAAAGGAAAAGCTACTATGCTGTATGCTAGTGCACTGGGAGGAGAGGGCTGCTGCAGCTTATGGAACTGAATTACGATATATGATCTAATTCGACAGGCAGGCAGGCTGACAAATGATGGATGTAGGTTTCTTTTGCTGCTGCCCATGTGAGTTCCGTTCCGGCCCCTTTTGGCAGTGTCAGTGTGGAATCCTTTGTAAATACTTGAGTAACTTCTGATTGTATTCTGAATCAAGATTGGGATTTTTATAGGATTTGTTGTAACCCAATTTTCTTTGGGACAGTAGGAGCTGTGTGAACCTTACCATTACAATGGTGCAGGATTATACTATACATTTTCCAGGTTGATGTGATGGCTGGTGCACAGCCTAATTTGCATTTGCAGGAGTGGTACGTTTGGGCACTCACCTGCATTCTTTAAAGAAGATGTCAATAATCTTCCCTCTTGTGGAGTCAGCAGACACAAGCTTCTGCTGTTTCTTGGTATGGTTGTAAGAGCTAGCTCGGATTAAGTCTATAGTCATGATACATTTGCATTAGGTACTTGACATATATAATCCTTGCAAAAACAAAAGATAGGTGGCGTTTGCATTGTAAACTGTTATGGGTAAAATATATGCAAAGTAAAAGGTAGTGATTTGTTGTAGAATATTGCTTTCTGAAGCATTTTACTGTGAAGTTTTGTGTATTCAAGTGATTTAACATTGTCTAACTGGACAATGAGCCCATAATTTTTATATTTGTTAGTTAGAGATCACGTTTGTTCAGGCTGCAGTAAAAAGTGGTGAACTGTGATCTGTGTTTCTGTGGTGATTGTCAATGTGTTATCACTTATTCTTTAAATGCAATTGATTTTTTTTTTTTTTTTCATTTCATTGCATCAGAGAAGTTAGTTGCATCTTATTTTTATTTTTATTGCAATTGATTTTTTTTTTCATTTCATTGCATCAGAGAAGTTAGTTGCATCTTATTTTTATTTTTAATGCAATTGATTTTTTTTTTGTTTTCATTTCATTTATTCAGAGTTATTGTTCAATATTATAATGGTGTTGTTTAACTGTTCTATTTTTTGACTCTTTTGGCAGGAATCTGATGTTGTCTATGGCATATTAGGTGTTGTCTAACTGTTTTACTTTCTGGCAACATAAATCTGCATGAAATCACAATTTTCTGTTGTTTAAATTGTATTTTTGAATGTAGAATTAGATTCAGCTTACTGAAAAACCCTTGAAGCAACCAGATTACACAGAATTAACCTCTAGAATCTCCAGATTTATGGATTTCTTGCAAAATTAAACAAAAAATATAACAGGAAAAGAGCAAAAACTTAAAACAGTTAGACTACGGCATATTATATAAGTATGAAGTAAAATTGATACACTAAAATAAAAAAATATGTTTAAATCTTATTTACTATTTTTTAAATAAATTAAAAAAATAACAAAAAATTATCTTAATGACTAAAAATTTACTCTCATGCTTTTTTTAATCCATATGTATTTATACCAATCAGAGTAAGGTTCAGTGATATTCTGCTGGCTATAAAGGCTACTTTAAATGGCTATTATTTCAATAGCAGGAAAGTGTCCATATGATTAGTTACAGTAGGGAAATTACAATGAACATAGTTACGGCTAGAAATTTGTTAATTTGATGGAATGTTCAGTGTGAATGGCTAATTATCTCCTTGGGTGCTTGGTCTATGCTATAACATAGCGCGAAGACAATGCACTTCTGTGAGTGAATTAATAATTACTTCGTAGTTGTGGCTGGTCGGTATCAGTATATGATAGGTCCTATTCTTACATCTTTATTGCTGGTGAGTTCATCAGATTCTCGTCACCGATTCGAAGAAAACGATTCTGACATGGAAATTCGGGACCTCTTCCATGTACTCGTGCTGTCACATGCATTGAATAGATGTCATCGACTGCACCTTTTACTATAATACAGTCCTTGCAGATATTAATTATCTTGACAGCTTAGGTAGCTGGTCAAAAGATCAAGATCTAGGACCAGCACCTTGCCTGGGAGATCTGTCTCTTTACTCAGCAGCTACGGTGGGTCATCCACCTTTGGTACAAAAGAGCATTTCAGAGTTAATGCTATTAGATAGATAGCATGTGGTGAATTCAACCAATGATTGCGCCTAAATTTATGAGCATGGATTTGTACGAAGATTGCAGTATTGATAATTAGTATTTCTGGGTATCAGTTTCTCCCAGTTACCATGCAAATGTATTTACGAAGCATTGTATCGCAGTACTTGTGTCTTCACAGCAGCCATAACTTCCATAACCTCGCACCTGTTTATTTTTTTATTTGATCTTCCAAAATTTGAACTCTGTTTTGATCTGTGCTTATGGTCATGCAGAGTCTGGGCAGATTTCTCATGATGAATAAGAGTTATTAGACTATAAACCCTTCAACTACGTTGTTTCGCCAACGAAAGATTTAGAATAGAAAATCCTTCTATTGTGGTACAGCCAAAACCCTTGTACTGTTATGCCATAATCTCACCTAAACAAGCTGAAACTTTCTGGTTTAAATAAGTTTACGTTCTTTATTTTACTTAAGAATGTTACTCTAATACAGAAGATTAAAATTTTATATTACTTCACATTTAAAATTATTTAACGATAGGAATGGGCAGAATTTAGGCATTTCACCATAGAATGGATTGCAAAAAATATAACCTACTATAACCTGCCACAAGCTTGTTTCAAATCACAAGTTGGTAGCACCATATGTTTGAAACTGGTGATATCTGAATTGCATTTTCACAATGAATCAAGATAACTCAAAGCATTTTTTCTGGTATATAATGCATCGAACAGTAAGTTGCCAACGTCAGGAGCGATGAATCAATGAACTCTCTTCACCTTCGCTTGCAAGATTTTCAAAAAGTTGTTTGTCACCATCAATCATGAAGTTCATAAGCAGTATATAAATCCACTGCTGCATTCTCTAGGCTGTGATTAAAAGCCCTTAGAAAAAAATAACTGTTTTCTGAAGAGCCATTGTTATCGACCTTTGAATTTCTTTGGTTAACCTCTCTCTGTGATTTGGTATCGGAACTTTTTGAACAATTTTCATCGACCTTTTAGTTTCCTGGTTCAACCTCCATCTGTGTTTTACTGCAGGAAGTCTTAACACACTAGAAAGAAGAAAAGTACATATTTGTTAAAAAGATCAAACCCTAAATTTTAGCTGCTTCTTAAAAAAAGCTGGCAAACATGAAAAATTAAATACTTCCTAATCATCTCTACTTACGAGATTTGCATCCTTTGACCAGTTTGCACATATAAATCCAATTTTCTTACCTTCGGGTGTAAGCAAAAGAAGATAAATATTGAGTTTTTAGTCAAATTCAAATTAAATAGTGCTTAATTTGGCCAACTTTGAGGATCATTTAAACTTGGAAAACCAATGTTATTTGCATCATTATCTATATGTTATTTGTTAGGTTTTTTTAATGGATGGCAAGGTTACTTACACCTTAGGGACAGGGATAGGTGAGTTGTTTTGACTTGATTACACATTAAGGTTATGTTTAACACGTTGTTGATGGTCTATCATACATCGTGGTTATGCTTGATGTGTTGTCCTGGCTATGTTTAACGTGTTGCCAAAGGCCCACCAAGTTCCATTATACCAGCGAGGAGAGATCAAGGGTTCAATGGGAATAGCGACCTAATGAAGACCAAACTCCAAACTCCACACACGAAGCTGCATCCAATAATCATTTTGTTTGTTAGTTTATAAAGAATCAATAGTATGCATGTAATAATCATCATTTTGTTGGTTAGTTTATAAATAATTAACATGGGAATAGTGACCTTGAAGACCAAACCCCACACAAGAGTCTGCATTCAATAATCATTTTGTTTGTTAGTTTATAAAGAATCTTGTTTGTTAGTTTATAAAGAATCAACAAGCTATATGTAATAATCATTTTGTTTGTTAGTTTATAAAAATTAACAACCTTAAGATATAATCATTTTTTTTTTTTAAATATGAAGAAAATAATTGTCTTCCTTGAAAGGTTGGAAATATAGTTAGTGTTAACGAATTTATGTACATAATCTCAAACAAAAAGAAGAGAATAAGATGAAATTAAGAAAAATTATCAGGACATTAGAATGATCTTTAAAAATTTACTTTTGGTTGGAAATGTAGCTAGCTTTAACTAATTTATGTACATAATCTCAAACAAAAATAACAAAAATAAGAGAATAAGATGAAATTAAGAAAAATTATCATGGGCATTAGAATGATAAAAGTTAACTTTTAGTTGATCAAAATTTGGGGAGTGCATTTTTTTATCAAGTGTGAGAAATTGAGAGCATGTAGAAGAATCACAATTATCCCAAACTTCACAAATAATGAAACATGAGTGCAGTCAAGTTAATAAAATGCTAGTGTTTGGTGTTGGTTTGCATCTTATCTTGGGTGTTTGATGCTAAATATGAGGCCAACATAAATGTCTTGTCTATTACATTGAAGAATATTAGTATATTCAATTCATCTTCCACCCTATCAAATAAAGGAAGGTCTCACCTAAACCATTCATTCAACAATTTCCTTAAATGTTAAGTGACGCTAAATATTAAACTAAGGGTCCTCATACTGGTTGAACATAAACTTGTAGTCTACTACATCGAAGAATATTGGTATATTCAATTCTTTTAGAGAAATGAAGGTGTCACTTAAACTACCCATTAAAAAATTTCATAAATGTTGAGAGCTAGACTCATGCTCACTACTTTAAGAACATACTATGGCATATATCCATTTGGACATAATACATGAAAGATAAACATATTATATAGTACGTGCAAGAGAGAAATACTCGCACACCATAAAAGATGTAATATTTGGAGCCCCCCCCCCACAAGTATCCATTAGCGTTATCATTAAAATACATCATAGTTAGGTGCACTCTAAACCATACACATTACATACATATGTATTAGAGCACATAACCATACCAACTACAATGACCTTAAGGGTTGAATGACTATACAACACAATACAAATATCTATCTAGTTAACTAATCAACAATAGTAACCCTTTACAATGACCTTGAGGGCCCTATAATTGCTTTAAATCACATGGTTGTCCAGTAAGAAAATGGGCGATGGTAATCCCAAGCTACAAGTAGAAAATTCACTATCAAATTAGATTTTCTAAGCGCAAGCGAACCATGCATGCATTCTTTGAATGAACCCTTAGCGTAACAATTTCTATCACTTTAAAACCTGTGAAGTAAAGCAATGCATACATATTTTTAAGAAAAAAAGAAATTAATCAATGACTCATGCACATAGTACACACAGATTTATGTTGAAAACCCTTAATCCGGAGAAAATCAGTTTTCCTTGGTGCCGCACCTCTCAAATCTTCATTGTATTAATTTCACCATTCATAATATAATATATACAATATTTTAGGTATTTCGTAGCTACCAAAACCCTAATCCCTTAATATGGGATTAATTTAGAAAACCGTCAAAAATAGCAAAAAATGCTAAAATAACAAAAATCACCCCAAAAAATAATTTTGGGGCA
>JASDQU010438694.1:28830-55319 GCA_032191745.1 Picea mariana
TTCTCCCCCCGGAACCCGTCTAGGAAAGTGCCCGATGCACACGACACAAAGAGCACAACTAGGGAGGGATTGTCAGTTGTAGTTGTCAAATCTGATGCACCCCCCACACACATGCAAATAATATAACACCTACCCAACGTTCTCCCACTTGTTTTCTTTGCATACATGGTGTCACAGGATTACATAGTTAACAATCTAGGGAAATAATGCCCATTGTTTCTCTGCACCAGGAGAACTTCTCGTAGCTCACTGACTTTGTCAATGAATCTACAACGTTCTTCAAAGTGTCAGCTTTCTCCAACAATATCTTCTTGTCTTTAACCATGTCTCTCACAAAGTGATATTGAACATTGATACACTTTGTCTTTGAATGATAAGTTGGTTTCTTTGCCAGGAAGATCGCACTTCGACTTTCACAATATAACCTTACTGCTTGTTGTACCAACCCAACACATGAACATGATCTCTATAACCATACTGCTTCCTTTCTTGCATGAGTGGTTGCCATGTAGTCAACTTCTGTAGTTGAGAGTGCCACTACAACCTATATTTTTATCATCCCATTGACTGCTCCTCCAAATAAGTTAAACACATACCCACTTGTAGATCTTCTGTGATCCAAATCTCCATTTCAGTCTGCGTCAACAAATCTATGTATGTCCAACACTCTGTCCAATCTTAGTCTTCTTTGGTAGCACAATCTATAACTAGAAGTGCCACACAAATATTTGAAAACCATTTTTACTGTTGTCCAATGCTCTTTCCCTAGTTTTGACATATACCTCCTGAAAACTCCCATTGCATGTGCAATGTCCGGTCTAGTACAAACCATTACATACATTAATCTGCCAACTACACTAACATATGGAACATGGGACATGTCCTCTTCCTCTTCTCGTGTCTTGGGACACTGGTCTGCAGATAAATTTACACCTACAGGAATAAAAACCTTTACCAGTTTACTTTCCTGCATATTAAACCTCTATAAGATCGTCTCAACATATTTTCTCTGATTCAACCGGAGTTTCTTATTTGCACGATATCTTTTAATCTCCATTCCCAAAATGAATTTAGCAGCCCTGGGATCCTTTATGTTAAATTTGGAGGATAGTTGCGACTTCACCTCCTTGATTACATCCATGTTGTTTCCTACCAACAACATATCATCGACATACAACACTACATAAATGAAGTGATTACCAAGGTGCTTGGAATATACAAAGTGATCATGTTAGGGATGTGTTATATTCTTTGCATGACTAGATCTAGTCTCCGCTACGTTGTGCTGAGGGGTTTGAGGGGGTTCAGGGGTAGCGCCCTCGAGAAATATTTTTTTCCTCGAGAAACGTGTCATAATTTTGCCTCGTTTTTCGTGTCTCCTTTATTTTCATGTCCATTGTTGGGTGGTTTTTCGGCACATGGTTTTTTTCGATGGTTTTCTATTTTCGGTTAAGGAATTAGGGTTGTTGACTAATCCAGGTCATTGGGCTGGATTTTGGATGCCGCTGGCTCTTATATGCATATTGTATTGTAAACAATGTATCACGATGAATGAATATAGAATATGCTAGTTTTCTTGGTTTGAGTTCCTAGGTGAAAAATCTTTGTGTAATGTGTGTATTTTCCATTGTATATTTTCTTTTCTTTTATTGAAAATTTGTTTGCAGTGAAATATTGTACAAGGTTAAAATCTACAGATCAACCCTACTTCTCATAAATCCTAGTCCAAGGATGTATGTGTCAAAATTTTGGTACCACATCCTAGGTGATGGCTTCAGACCATATAGTGACTTCTTTACCTTACACACTAGCTCTTTCTTTTCCTTCACTCCAAATCTTTCTGGCTTCTTCTTGTAGATTTCTTCTTCCAGATCCCCATGTAGGAATGTTGTTTTAACATCCATCCGTTCTACTTCAAAATCAAAATAAACAACAATAGATAAAATAAATCTAATAGAAGTTAAATTGGCAACATGAGAAAATTTTTCACCAAAGTCAATTCCCTCTACCTAGAAATAACTTTTTGCTACTAACCAACCTTTGTATTTCTCCACTTTGCCTTCTGCATTCAACTTCTTCTTAAACACCCATTTGTTGCCAATGACCTTTATTTCAGTTGGAAAATCAACTAGATCCCATGCCTCATTCTTATCAAAGGAATCCATCTCTTCAACCATGGCCTTCTTCCAAAGTTTACTATCCTATGAATTCATTGCTTTCTTGACAGTTCTGGGATCATTATTAATAATAGATAAAGCAAAATTAGCACAAAAATCAGGTGGACTATACCTTTTTGGTTCCCTTCTTTCCCTCATTGATCTCCTCAATACTGGAGTATGGGGTTCTTCTTCTTCTGATTCATCTTTTTCCATTGATTCATATTTTGCATCATCCATCTCAAACTCTATTTTTTGAGGTTCTTCTTTCCTTGGTAGGAATTCCTGTTTGGGAACATCTTTAATCTCTCTAAAAACAACATCGTGATAGTAAATAATTTTCTTAGTTTATGGGTTCCAAAGTTTATAACCTTTCATACCATCTTTATAGCCAATAAAGATACACTTTTTAACTTTATTATCCAACTTACTCCTATTTTTCTTTGGAACATGTACATAAGCATCACAACCAAACACTTTGAGATGTTCAAGAGAGGGTTTCTTACTAGTCCATACTTCATGTGTAGTTTTGTCCACCAATGCTAATGAGGGTGATCTATTTACTAGGTAACATGCAATACCCATTGCCTATGCCCAAAATTCTTGTCCTAACCTGACACCACTAAGCATGCTCCTCGATTTTTCCATCAATGTCCTATTCATCCTTTCTACAACCCCATTATGTTGAGGTGTGTATGGAGTAGTCTTCTTCCTTGCTATACCGCACTTCCTTGCTATACCACACTTCATACATAACTCTTCAAATTCATTCCCACATAATTATCCACCATCATCTATCCTCAACACCTTTATTTTATTCTATGTCTAATTTTATACCAGAGCCTTAAACTCTTTAAATTTATCAAATACTTCAGGTTTCTTCCTATGAAAATAAATCCATGTTTTCCTTGAGAAATCATCTATGAATGAAACATAATATACAGATTTATCTAGTGATGGAACAAGCATAGGTCCAAACACATCATTGTGTATCAACTCTAAGATCCCCTTTTCTCTTGTAGCACTAGATGGAAATATTACTCGATTATGTTTACCATATATGCAATGTTCACAGAAATCAAAATCCAGAGTGCAATTAGACATACCTTCAACCATACCTTTACTATGTAGTGTTCAAAGGTCCTTTTCTCCAATATGTCCCAGTCTTTGATGCCATAGCATGGTATTATTTCTAGGGACAATATGGATATTTTATTATTTATTTCTTTGCTCAGGGACACCATAATTGTTACACCCACTAGTATAAGTGCTTCCCAATAACTTGTAAAAATTTCCACATCTATCTCCCCTCATTAACACCATTGCTCCTCTGACCATCTTATAAGTGTCCTTTCCCAATAAAGTATCCACACTTGCATCATTCAACTTACTTACATATATTAGGCTCCTGGATAGATATGGAGTGTGCATAAATGCAGGGAGAGTTCTAATCCTTCCCTCTTTCAGTAATAATGTAACCCTTCCACGTCCCATGATTTTGGCTGTCGAGTCATCTCCTAGGAAGACATCACCACCATCATACTTTTCATTTTCACTAAACCACTCCCTTTGAGGAGACAAATGAAATGATGCATCTGAGTCGATCAACATACTTCACAATGTGCATGTGTACCTGTAGATTCCAGGTAAACATCACCTCCTTCTTCTGTGGAGGTTTTCACGTTTGTGGAAGAGGCATCATTAGATCCCTTTGCTTTATCAATTTTATTAGACCTGCAATCTTTCTTATAATTCCTAGCTTTACCACATTTCCAACACTTCCTCAAATATTTTCCTAGGGATTCGGATCTACCTTTAGATTTAGATCTCCCCTTGAAGACGTATTTGTATCCCTATCTTTGGGATGACCTCTTACAAATAAAACATCTGTGCTATGACTATCCATGATTTTCTACCTTATCTCTTCTGATAATAAGGATGAAACTACATCCTCATACTTCAACGCAAATTGAGTGGTACTACCAATTTCTACAACCAGAATATCCCAAGAGTATGGAAAATAACATAACAAAGTAATGCACTTATCTTCTTCTGCAAGCATAATATTAGCAGATCCAAGTTGACTTACCAGAGTATTGAAGGCATTTAGATGCTCTGTCACATAATCTCCATCTTCCATCCTAATATGATACTACTTCTTTCGAAGAAACAACTTGTTTACCAATGACTTTGACTGATACAAATTCCCTAACTTTTCCCATAGTTCCTTCGCTGTAGATTATCCTGACACATTTAATAACACTGAATCATCCAAACAAAGTCAAATAATACTCCTTTCTCTTCTATCTAGCTTCTCCCAATATTCTTTCGACATACCAGTAAATTGAGTACTAGTAGTTTGTGTATAGGTAGATTGTGTACCAATAGTTTGTGTACCAGTAGGTCGTGTACCAGGATCCACAACAATCCATTATTCTTTGTCTACAAGAAGGTACTCCATCTTGAACTTCCATAGCTCAAAGTTTTTACCATTTAACTTCTCAATCTTGATTCTATAACCGCTTGCCATTATCTTTCAACACACAAATCACCACTGCAAATATCCCACTAAATCCAGGTTTATCATAGACCCAAGATAAACTTGATCTATCAAGACTGAGCCAAACCTTCAACAACAAAGGTGTCCCCCTGAAGCCAAAAACGTGCTATGATACCACATGTCAGTTTTAACCCTATGAAGTAAAGAAATGCATACATATTCTTAAACAAAACATAAATCAATCAATGGCTCATACACATAGTACACAAAGATTTACGCTGGAAACCCTTAATCGAGAGAAAATTGACCTTCCTTAGTTCCACACCTCTCAACTCTTCATTGTATTAATTTAACCATTCACAATACAATATATACAATACTTTAGGTATTCCACAACTACCAAAACCCTAATCACTTAATCCGAGATTAATTTAGAAAACCACTAAAATTAGCAAAAAATGCTAAAATAGCAAAAACCGACCAAAAACAAATTTTGGGGTGCTTCCCCAGTGCCGAATGATCTGGGTAACCAAGGGGGGTCAATCCTAGCCCCCCTGATACCCCCCTAAGAAAGCTCTCTACACACACAACACAAAGAGCACTACTAGGGAGGGATCGTCAAATCTGACGCACCCTCGCACACACATGCAAAGAATATAACACCTACCAAAAGATTTCAAGCACAAATAAACTATGCGCATGTGCTTTATATAAACTCTAGGAACATGCTAATCTAGTGTATTTGATCATGTGCACATGCCAACCAAGCACACTTGCTCTAGTAGCAATCACTCTACACATATCTTTGCCACACTGCAAATAATTGAGCCAATAAGCCTTGACCACAAGGTTGGATCATTCTTGAGCTAACTTAAAAAAAAGATACTTAAATAATGGAGCTGATTTTGGTACTATCTCAATTACCTCCTGAAATGTCATGAATGATTCATTTCCTTCACCCATTTTTCCTCTGACACATGTGGACACGTCAAAATTTGGGTAGCTCATGCTACATTTTCCTTAAATTCTCTTTCGGCTTCACCTTCAATATTTAAGTCCATTCACCCTGCACAAGTTGGTTATAATCATGCAATAAAAACCATCTATATTGAGCCTTTGTTTGAATTTCCCTCAAATTCTTATGCACCTTTTTCATTTTTCTCGTGCAAAACATCAACCAAAATATCTATAGCATTGATTTTAGTGATCTTGTTTATGTGCATTCATGGGTTTGGAAATGTTGTAGCTTCAAATTGAATTTTTTCTAACATGCCTTTAATTCATTAATGGGATTCTCACATTCCTTGAGATTTATAGGAATATTTTGTAATTTACTCCAAATTTCATAGCTTAACATTGAAGAAACAACCCCCTGATCCTTATTTTTCTCAACTCTCTTAAGCATTGGCTCATACTCTTTGATCATTTGTATATTCAAAATTTTAGTGGAGTGTACAATGGAACTTTTTGCGTATAGTGATTTCTTCTTGCATACCACATTAGTAAAGACACTCTTTACCTTCTCTAGATCATCCACTCGTTGCTCTTATGTATTGAAAATTTGCACCTCAAGAAACAATTTTTGCACATCAATCCAAAATACCTCTAGTGACTTAAGTTTGTTGTGTTGTTTTTGTGGCCATCTGATCCCATTAATTGACCACCATGGAGTAATAGGTTTTCCACTTGTCACACCCCATTTACAATAAAGCATATTTCCTCATGCGCATAAAATTACATATCCATTTCTTTATCCATTACCATATGCCTCATTACAACTTCTTTACTTGACATTTTAGCTATAATTTCAATTTTGTAGCACACTAAATTGCTTTGAATTATGTTTAACCCACAAAAACAATAGTATTTGGATTGAACTCAAATAACTTAGATATCTTGGATACCTTCTCAACAAAAATAGATAATTTATTTGTCTTGGTGCTAGAATCCTTGTTTCCTATATCACTCTTCAAGTCACCAATGTCTTAAGATGCTTATGAGGGAAGGTGGGCATCTGCGATTGTATATTACAATGGATTTCCATTGCATCGATGCATTAACTAAGGCGTCAATATTATGTGCACTATTATCATATTCTAATCTAGAAGAATTCAACTAAGTAATTACATTGATGATCCTAGCACTCACATCTTTAGTGATCGAGTCATATATGTCAAAGTGGTTCTTATAACATCCCTAATTTTAATCTCCGAAATTATAATGTAATTGTATAAATGTGAATTAGGATGGTGAGATGATATGTTGGGTCAAAGAGCCTGTATTGATTCATATGAATGAGGGGCGAACTATGTATTATGTATATTGAAATGATTAATAAAAAAGATAATTGTTGGTTGTGATACGAGAGGAATATTAACAATGGGGGGCTATGATTCCACAAGAGGGGGGACGAAAGGGGTTTTATTCATGGGTTTTAAATCCCAAACCTTTTCCCTGAGTTTTATTGCCGAGTGAACCTTCTATTTCTTGCCCAAAGCCAATTATTGAATTCATGTAAGAGGTTGGGTGACAAAGCTAGCTTACTCAGTTATGACAACATGGGTTGAGTGTAATCATCCTTTTTGTGGAAGAGTGAGAGTCAAACAAGCAAGGAAGAAGAAATACATTTGTATGGGAAAATGAAGAGTTTTTACATGTAGATTTTGGGCAACATGTGTTACGAGGAAAATATCTCTATGGCATGGGGTAAACCACAACAGATGGAATGATACATAGAAATAAAATCTAATCTCAAATATGCTATATAAATGAAATGCTAACAAGACAAGGTCAAGAGCCTACCTCATCCAAACATTCGATGAAGACCACCGTTGAGCACACAACTCAAAGATTTATACCTGCAACTTGTCCTCAACAACCAGGATACACAAGCATATGGCGATAATATATAATGTTAACATATATATTAGCATAATCCATTAACACACATGAAAAATATGCCCATGGAATAATAATTCAAATATTAGCAAGATATCAATTGGACAAGAAAATAGTATTTCTATTAAAATAATCAACAGAAGTATATAGGTGAAAAAATTCTATAACGACACATCTTGGAACCGAGAAACTAAGTCCCTCTAACTAGGCCTCCACCACTTCAATCCTCCACCAAAGGCAGGCTCATATAAAGGGGACAATAAGGTTCTCCATCACAAAGAAGGAATATCTGGGGGGCTGAACAATGAGTTCAGACTTTCAAGGATAAAGGGATGCAAAATCAATATGAAGTGAAATTTCTCCAGAGTATCTTTGCTCTCAAAAGTTGAATTCTCTCCTCTTTCAAGTATTGGATATGGATCAATTTATAGCCTTCAAAAAGAATTGAAGGGCCGAGTCAGAGCGTTTACAGTATATGGAAGGTCAAGGATCATGGATCTCATGACATGACATGGAAACCCAACATAATTTTTAATTTTGAGCACCAAACCCGATGTACATGGGATGTAGTGGAACAACCTATGTATACACTTGTTTTCTAACTGATAGGGCGTGTATATGTGGAAAAATGTGTTTTTTTGGCTCTTGAAGGTAAAAAATGGGATTTCAAGTGTGCATAGGGAAATGGAAAGGCCATCCAAGCAAGTTGCATGGGGTGAAGAAAAATTTGCTATAACAGATGCCCCCTAATGTGTGATCTCATAAGAGTATTTGCGATGGCCGGAATACATTATAATTCCCAGAAGTGGAGTAATGGAGACTTAGTTTGAAGTGATAGTTACTCATGAGAATATTACAATCCATAATGACTTTGTACACATGGCTGCCAATCTGAATTACACTGCAGATCTGTGTAGAAATATATCAAATAGTTGTTCATGGCCATGTATAGGAAATACAAAGTAGATGCATGCCATAGTATGTCATAGTCATGAACAAGGCCCAGTTGTATCCAATCTCAAAATCAATCTAAAGATAATTGCATACAATGGAGTACAGTCTGATCTTCCATGATCACTGAAGTCATATAGGTACTGGTCCAATGAAAGACATCAACAAAATATGAATGTTTCTATTGTAAGCAGGAGGTATTCTATACTATCTACCGAAGGTGCAAGTCTACATAATGTGAATATAGGAGTTGATGTCGAACACAATGAGACTTCATTTGATTACCGGTCATTAAGGCCGTTAACAAACACAAGACAACCTACCGATAATGAAAGTAGGTATCAAGGCACCGAGTACATTCTTACAAGTGTGAATAAGGGTGTTGAGGTCGAACACTTGAAGAATCCATCGATCAGGAGACATTGATGTATTCCCAACTATCGATGGCGGGAAAACCTACCACTGATGACTGCAAGCCTCTAGGTACTCACATGACTCTAGGTCTCATTTCGAGAATAGATGAGCTGAAGTCGATGGAAGGAGACCCGCTGGAAGGAGAGAATTAGGGAATCTCTCATTAGTCATCATGAGGTACAAATCAATAGCTTGATTATTAGGAGGAGCTCAGATGAATAGGATGTTCACGAACCAATGACTCAGTGTGTCTTTTGCATGCACCAGATGCAAGTAGTGCACGAAAAAGACCCTTTGAATAGCATCCAATAAAGAAGAATGACGACAAAGGAGATGAAGCCACCAATAAGGCTAATGGCATCCAAGACACTGAATGAATCCCAATGTGTGAACATATTTCTTTCCCTCGAACACAAGGGAAACCCTCTAGTCAACGACCAATGAGGAGATGTCGACTGTCGGGTTCAAGGTTACCTAACAATAATGAAAAGTAGGGCCGAGGTGCATGGTAGGACTACAATTTCATGCGACTCTGAGACATACTAAGGGTATGGCCAACATACAAAGTCAAGATTTCTGAGAAATGTTCGACACATGCTTATAGAATTCCTTTGAGAAAGAGCATGCGAAATATGGATAACTCAGGAAACATAGACTTGATGATGAAACTTCGTGATGTAGGAGGAATCAACAAGTTCTCCACAGGGACTAGAAGAATAACCAGTTGGAGGAGTAAACTATAAGTAATGAGCTCAACTTCCTAAGGTCATGCTAAACCCAAACTTTGGATGATAGTGGACTCAAGAGTTTGTGCTCTGAACAAAGGCAACACGACTGCTGCCGATATGAGATGATATTCTTCTCCCACCCGCATTTTTTTGTTTTTTCATAGGAAAAAAAATGTTGTGATACAAGAATGGAAACGAGTGTCCTGAGTAAGAAACTAGTTCCAAACAGTGGAACATACCTATGCTCAATGCAAGGAAGTGCATGCAGGGCATGGAAACTCGGGGGAATGTTTCCTCTTAGGGTCCAGGGTGTCAAGATGCAAAGGATATAAACAAGGCTCTGCTTGGCTAGTGATGCAAATTGTTGAGTTAAGAGGCTTACAACTAGAAAGAGGGAACCAAAAACAAGCCCAATATTGCAAGCAGGAGGATGGAATGAGATTACAACTTAAATCCAAAGAATGTCCTTTTTCATAGATTTAGTTCTCTAGGCTCGAAAAAGTATAAAATAATACCCAGGAGAACTCTTCTAGTCAATGTTGACTAGAGTGTTCCTTTTTCGTAAGTAGTTTACTTGGTCCAAAAAAGGGTTAAACTTACACCAAATAGATGTCCTTTCAAAGCCATTTAACAAGTGTGAAAGAAACAAGTTCACTCGACAATATTTTTTCTTTTTTAGAGAGCCGAAAAAGAGCTTATACAAGACTCGGTGGGAGTCCCATAGGCAAGGATTAACATGCTCGTGAGTAAGAATATGAGGTTCAAATGCACAGACATATCAGAACTATAAGGAACTCTCGGTCTTATGGAATAACTTCTGCATTGGCACCAAATGGCACAAAGGTTCTAACTAGGGAACCCGTGTTTGGTAGGCATCTACCACTTAATAACGTCACTTCTAGTAGCAGTAAGAAGGTTCCATGTCGCTAATAAATGGGTTGTTTCCTAAGGTACATATATCACAGTCATAGGACAATGCAAGAATGAAAAATGGAGTGACAACCTATCCTATATGATGGTGAAATAAAATACCTGCCGCAGGTATGAACGGGTGGTATGACGCTAGAAACTGCAAAAATCCTGGACAAAAACACCAAAACCAATTCTTTCCACTGTACTATTAGTTCATAAGGTCAAAAAATCAATACAAACTATATGAAGTGGGTAAAAAATTTCTACTAATAGTAAAAATAGACCATTTTACCATATCATTTGAGTTTTTTCACCGACATAGTGCATTTCAGGCCATTTTTCCCACGCGATTCAAATGTTGATTGCGGGAGCTATGATCAATGAAATTAGCAATCGTCTGGACCAAGTAAATTCCCATCCCCACCTCTTCATTTTCAGTGGTTTAACATTTAAATTTAGTCCTCATTTTTTGAGTTTTAGAGGGCGCAACATGTAAACTAGGGTGTACGCGGGTGATAGTTCATCGGGTCGCGTACATGCCTCCATGTACACGATCAAAGAAAAGAATACCCACATATATTCAACCCTATATGCGGCTGTTATCATGTTAGCCCGTGTACAAGTCCATGAACATCTTTTTTTGACAAGATTGAACTCAAAAATGACTTTTCCTTTACAAGATGGTGATTGAATGGAGGGAGAGGGAGAGGGAGCATGAAGAGGTAGATGCAGCAATGGAAAGGGATGCAGGGGATCAAATAGCTTTAAAAATATGTGGCCTTTATAAATTTTTGGCTCTCAAAGGAATGAGGGCTCAAGTGAGGCTACTCCATATGCTCGTAAACTATTGGGATCCAGAGATAGAGGCCTTCAATATCGATGGGAAATGATTGAGGATTGAAGTGGACAACATATATTTTATCACATGATTGTCTCTATGGGGAGAGGTAGTGAATATCAAGGCTTGAGGGGCTAGGGGTGGTATGACCATGGAGGAGTAAATTGCCACCCATTGTGTTGTAGACATAGATAAAGTAGTGAGCCAACTCCCAATCAGGGCGATTGAGAACCTAAGCTTAAAAATCATCATACTTGTTCTTACATGGAACTCGGGGTCGGCCTCATTGCACTAGGCCTCAAGGCCACTCATGTTCTATGCGGTGGAGTGTTTATGACCCATTTTTTATGACTGGTGTACCTCACTTTTGGCTAACATGAAAAGCCAACTAATGGATTGCAAACATGGAAGAAAGTGAAACTTTGGATTTGCATCCATTTTGTGTATCTTTTTCTTTGTGCAGGTTCCAGTCTTGAGCCATAGAGTAGAGATTATTCCACATGGACTGCGTGATCCAGCCATGTCACGGTGGACCGATGTGATGAGGCAGCCAGGAGGTGGCAGGGTGCCAACCCCCTACAATGATGAGTTCTTTTTCTAGTGGTGTCGACACGTTATAGCCATTGACAACTACTCTTATGATGAGATCGACTATAGAGGGGATCCATATATGCCTTTGCCACCAGCATCCGCCTACGGTGATATTGGTAAGAAATGTTTTTATATATTTTATTTTTTTTGTGTTTTTCAAAAAGAATAAAAAACACAAATATTTTTGTATGGTATCAAGTATTAACAATTTTTTTTTCATGCAGATGTAGGTCCGCGATGACCAGATGGATTCCTAAGACATCGACAAAGGAGCCAGGGAGATGATACATGCAGGAGGATATGTGAAGAGAGTGTTGTAGAATGTGTAGGGGAGCCTAACTCGATTGACGCACAAGATTCCTATGGTTCAAGTGGAGGATCTGTGAGAGGCTATGCAACGACAAGCGATGGGTGTGCTCTGTGCGTGGGTGAAACTCTTCCGGCGTCTTGCAAACGCCGTAGTGTGCTATCATAATACACATCTGATGCCACAGGCGTATATTCCATGGTCATATATATACCGACCATATATGGATTTTGAGGGTGTGAGCCCCATTTTATACTATGACACCATATTTTTTGAAAAGATGAAATATAAAAAAATTGGTCTTCGGATTTACTTATATATGTTACAATGTGTACATGCATGAATGCGTTTTATTTACTTTAGTTATGTGACAAATTCCAATCTAAAACACAATTAGCATATGCATCATATACATGATTAGAACTTCTAGGTACATGATTATAAGTAAGAAAATCAAAGTATCATTCCAAAAGTCGTTCTCGTAGGAATCATTGGAGTAGAATAGGGTCTCGCACATGGTAACTGCCATTTAAGTGATATACGACTAACTGTGAGTCCAAGTGAACCTCTAAATAATAAATACCATGTGAAATGACATGGATTAATAGTTCTATAATGATGCTATACTTAGCCACATTATTCATTGATGGCTCCAGACAAACGCTACCTGAAGATACTAGTTGGCCCTCGGGCGAGTAAATGACCCAAGCAACGGAAGCCATGTTACATGTATGATGATTGACATCGTTTATGAATCCTAGGTAAAATGAAGACTCTGTTGACATTTGCCAACCAAGGGAAAACTTTATAAGCAAGCCAATGACACAAAGGAAAAAATATATATACACTAAGATACACTAGTATACATAAGGTCACGCCCAAGCTTGAGGGATCAAGTGTAATACCTTTTAAGGTAGAGCCCATTTCTGGGCTCATCCAACATATTCTCTTCATAATATTCCAATTCATAGGTTCATTTATCTAAAACATGTCGCACGAGATAAAGACCGTGCCACATGGGGTTGAACTTGCCTCCCCCATACGATTCTTTGGCTTGGTCATACATGAGAACCAAGTCATCCTTAATGTACTACCAAGGACAGAAAAACCTATCACACTGAACCTTAACATGTCGTTTATTCGCTTCAATAGTCATAGACACATCTCGATGCTACTCATCTATATTCTCTAGGTGCATAACGCGTTATTCAAGTTCGGATGTGTTAGGTAGGAGCTCAATGTTGGACCCTTCATTTTTGTACTTGAAGCTGCATAAGAAGGATTATAGTCCTAGTTTTGGTTTAGCACGAGTTGTGCAAGCTACAAAAGAGATGGACAATGGAGCAAGGAAAAGTAACTGAAATCGGTTGCGGAAAAGGACAACGCAATGCCAACAAGGCAAAAGCAGTTGCAACAGAACAAGAAAGCATGCGAGCCCAAAGCCAGAAGACCCTACTCAAATTATATATATGAGATGAATATGATTGTAAAGGGGTTTGGGTTCAGGTTGGGTTCGGGTTGTTCTTGTTGTTGTTGTCTATTGTTGATAGGTTGGGTTTTAGTTATGTAAATGTAATCTGTATGCAATTTTGAGTAAATAGAGTTCTGCAACATGGGTCCAGAGTGAGAGGTCTGTAATAGAGCATTACTTTGTATCTCTGAGGGTGTATTTGATAAGATCTGATGATAATATATATAGAAGGATACAAAATTTTGAAATATGTTGCATCATTATGTGTTTATGCATGTGCGTTGTATCTTTACAGTACTTATTTATGCTTCATAAGTCCCATATGATGTTTTTGTGTATAAATGCTTTTAAAAAATTAATTATCTTCAATTCCTGTGTATATGAGCTCAGATCTGTTCTGTAGTTAGCTTTTCTTGTGGAAGATCATGGCGAATCTTGAAGGTTATGGGAACCCACCTAAGTATTCTTCTTTCCCTTCCCTATCCTTCTGTCTTGGTTGTGGTTTGGGTGAGACTTCTTCTCTTCAGAGGAAATGAAAATGCCAGCGCTCTAGACTACACGATACCTTTTGTTGGTAACCTGAGGAGGCCCTTGGTTTGATCAACTCTGTTCCAACAAAATGGTTTTGTTGTCGGGACTTGCATTAAAAGGGAGCTTGTAAGGAGGATTCTTTTGTGGATTCACCGATCTAATATTCACCAATGGTGGGAGAGAAATTTCAACGCCTTCATATAGAAAGAAGCGGAGCCGAGGGGAAAATATGTGAAAGATACTCAGGAGGTAGTATTTTACTCAGAAAGATTGAGCGACCAGTACAAGATATTCTGGGTTAAGTTCCGGGAAGAACTTTTCCATTGGATAGATAGGATCCAAGAAGATCCAGAGTTCCAAGAATGAGTCAAGAGGACCTGTACTTGGGATACAAAAAATATTGCAACACTTCATTGAATGGATTGTCCATTCATGCGAGCAATTGATTTCTGGGTCAATACCACATTAGAAGGATACATTATTGAGTTTGCAGTTGAGAACCACCAATATTTTTCATGAGCAGAAGGAGATTTCAATAAAGACGCAAGGGGAATACTGTTGAGAGAAATCCCCTTGTGGATTAAGGTTTTCTTGATGGAAGAGGGGATGCTGACTATGTCCCTGACTAAGATGGCAGCGTAAAAACCCTCGCTTGGGGTAGGGCGAGGTTGGGGTGGAGTCATGGCTTGAGAGAGGGGAGAGGGTTCTTTGACAAGTGAGGGAAACAACAAGAAATGGACTCAAGATATGAGCAAGCCTTGAAAAGAGCCACCATAGTTGAGAAGTGGTAGAGCGGAAAGATAAAGAAAGCAACAAAACAGTCCAAGAAGTTGCAGAAAGAAGTCAGACCCGGAGAAGTAGAGGAAGGACAAATGGAAGAGTTGCAGAATATGAGAAGATAGGAAAGACTGGCTAGTCAAAGATTAAGTGATAGAGAAGCGCAGAGAGACAGAAGTCCCCAGGAGGGTGGAAAAGAAGGAGAAGGTGTAGAAGCAAGGGAGAAGGAAGCTGACATGGATCTTGAAGAGGAAAGAGAATATTCAGCCTCGATACTAGGAAAGATCAAGAATCTGACTAAAAATACCGCTCCATAGGAAGAGAATGAGACCCTCTAGATCAAAGAAACCCACCCCAAAGACAGTGGCCCCATCCCCAAATCGCCCATACCCCAAGTGTCTTCTATACAAGTGGTAAATGTGATATTACCTTCTTATGCTAATTCTGTTCCAGTACAACTAGTTAGTCAGTCACAACTAGGAAGTACGAGTACAGGGAGGATATTGGGATCCCCTGGTAGGTCACAAGCAGGACCGTTAGGTTTTATTTTGATAGGAGCAACAAGATCATCAATGGATGGTCACGCGGGAGGTTTGATTACTCGATACCCAAAATTCTGGGGTAAAAGAGATGAAGATGTTGATCAACATTGGTTCTTGTGTGAAGCAATATGGAGGTCGAGAGGGACTCTAGATGTGAATAAATTGGTTGAGTTCCAAACTAACTTGAGAGGCCGTGCTCTCAAATGGTGCATGAAGGTTATTGAGACAGGAGTGCTGGGAATTCAAGGATAAACATTCACACTTGACCAAGTATGGACAAGGTTCATAGTGGAGTTTAAGCTACCTCTGTCAGAACAACAAGCTCTTTCTGAGTTGCACGATATTCAACAAAGGGAAGGTGAATCAACCTAGGAATATAGCCAGAAGTTTAAATATGCTATAGAGAGGTTAGCACATCCAATTCATGAGGAACATCAAAGAGAATGGTATATTCAGGGATTGCTACCTCTGACACAGATTCCGTTCATGCAACAACAAATAGCCACTTTGACAGATGCCTTGGAACAATCAATGAAGATTGAAGCCATGGAAGGATATCCGAGGATCCTGAGAGTGACTAGCCCCCCAACAGATGCAAATTTGGCGCAACTATAAGGACAAATATCAACACTTACAGAAAAGATTCAAGAATTAACGATACCTAGACCAGGACGACCGCAGGTCTGGTGTACCGGATGTTACATAGAAGGGCGTATGGTAAAAAAATGTCCATGAATAAGGGGAATGGGACCTCCTCAAAATATGATGGGACCCTTACCATGACCCACAAGAGGAGTTGCACAAGTATTTGTGAATTTACCATTCCATAACCCCATCCCATATCATGCTTTTCCAGGTAACCAGGCAACACCAATAGTTGAGTATTGTGAGATTTTCCTAATCCATGGGCATGGGCTGAGATGATGCCCCATTATTCATAAGTATTCAACAATACCAAATACTATACATTGTGAGTTTTGCGCATCTACCACACATACTACTAATCAGTGTAGAGCGTTGGATGCACTTGTAGACAGGTTGGATCGAACAACATTCAGGATGAATGAAACTCCTCAGGGACCGACAAGTGGTTGAGGAGGTGGAGCCGGAGGAGACTTCAGAGGAGGAAGAACTAGGGGGAGAGGACCAAGCAGATTCTATAACTGTAATGAGAAAGGCCATATGTCTAGAGACTATCATCATCTGAGGTGGCCATGGTGCTCTCATTGCAGAACCAATGGTCACACAACTAAATACTGCCCATAACTAATTGCAAGATGGGAAGATTGAGTATGCCAACGAGAAAATAACCTCATAAGTTCAGAAATCAAGAGATTTATTAGAGGACAATTTTCCAACGTTAATATTGTCACTCAAGGAAAGGTAAAGACTGGATTTGATGCCGATAATTTACCTCAGGTCTAGAAAGCAGCACCTAAGGAAGACAAGTATGATCATATGAAACATAATTTGTTCTTTAAAAACACCATAGAAGTATTTTGGAATATTCCTAGCTCAGAGATGCAAGAGAAACCCCCCAACCTATTGTTTATCCTAAGATTGTGCAAGTCTCTGCTTCACCCCCTGTACCCAGAAACCATGTAGTCACACTGAGACAACCTGAGCAACTTCAAAATGTAGTTGACCTTTGGTTTAAATTGTTTTCTGATATTCTTGGGAATGGTTAGTTAACAGAAAATTTGCGCAATGCACTATACCTAGTTTTAGGGAATGAAGAACCCACAAAAGAAAGAATAAGGAATAATGTTCATGAGAAGAGTACTCAGAGAGTATAGAGAAGGAAAGTACAAACGAGAAAATAATTTAGACTAGCAATCCTTCTAGACGAGTTTGAAATTAAGGATGTTATGCTAGATTTAGGATCTGACGTTAACATACTGCCTAAAAAGACTTGGGAAGCCTTAGGAAAACCCTAGTTGACATATTTCCCAATCCAGCTAAGAATGATCAACCAATATTGTATTTTCCCAATAGGTAGACTGGAGAATGTGGAAATAGATGTTGAGGGAGTGAAGACTGTAGATGATTTTGAGGTGATTGAAATCATGGGGGATAAGGACCCTTATCCTGCACTACTTGGTATTGATTGGGCCTATGACAACTATGTAGTGATTGACCTAAAGAAATACACTATGAAATTTGAGGCAGATGGAATAAAAGTGGTTCAACCCTTGGATTTGTATGTAGGCCCCCGGTATATGGAGCCAACAGACAACAATATGGAGGGAGAAGACTTGGATCAGTTGTACACTGTAACAACAGGAACAAGAGAATATTACATAAATCCTACCGCCGATGGATCAATAAGTTGGAGGAGTATACAATCAGCAGACCAGGATTTAGAACTAGCATTTGATAGTTGGCAACAAGGCTCATACGAAAGATTTTCAAGAAGATGCGCAACTGTCAGGACAACTAGATGGATTGAAACCGAGGTTACATAACACCCAATATATAATGGTACCTCAGTACTTGAAAGTTTTCTGCTCATCATGGAAGAAAATGTAGTGGAGGATCAAAGGATCTCAGTACTGGATTTATCCCTCCAGGACACCCCTACCAGATGGTGGGCCAATCACAAAGACTTACTCAAAAATTGGGACAATGTGAAGAAAGATATCAAATAAAAATTTAAACATAAGGAGTAGATGGAATCATAAATGCAGATGGATTTCCAAGTTGCGCAACTGTTTAACGGATAGTTTGATCCTAAATCACATATTGAACAATGCGTGACACAGTGGAAAGTTTCGGAAATACCATCTCACTTCTGGGTTCAAGTATTTCCCCACTCACTAGGTCCAATCCCGAAATCTTGGTTCATGGATGAAGAAACTAGAAGACAGAACAACATCTAGAAAGCATTGGCAGATCACTTTTGCAAGGACTTCTCGTTTACAAATAAGTACCCTGAGCTTGAAGTAGTCCTGTAAGGAATTAAAGAATTTCTTTTTATAGACAATAGCCAACAAAAATCAGACCCAGTGGTATATGCAAAGCATAGCCGAGAAATTCAGACCAATCTTCATCTAACCTTAGACAAGAAGCCTATAGAATGTTATAAGATTGAGAAGGAGTTGGGAAGCCCAGATGAGTTAGAAGAATTGAAAAACTTAGCCATTAAAGAAACAGAAGGGAACAAAGATATCCAGAACATCATACCAAGTCAAACTGATAGTTCTTATAATCACCCATTGAAGTTGTGCAAAGTAAATATAGGAACCACAAAGAAACCTAAGATAGCTATGGTGGGAGATTGCTGGGATGAGAAAACTAGTCAAGAAATACAGAGTTTGTTGTGGGAATATGAGGATTTGTTCCCAAAGACATTTTCAGAGTTAAAAGGGATTAAAGGAGCTATGGGAGAGATGAAAATTGAATTAAAACTAGGATCAAATCTTGTGAGGCATAAACCATACCGCCTTAACCCCAGAGTGAAAGAGAACCTTAAGAGGGAAATAGACAAGATGTTGGACACTGGACATATTTTTGTAGTGGAAGAAGCAAAATGGGTCAGCCCAATAGTTATCCAGAGTAAGAAAGGCATAGAGGATATTAGGGTCTATGTAGACTACATAAGCCTTAACTTTGCCTGTGTGCATGACTCGTTTCCAACACCTTTTATGGATGAGGTGCTAGAACAGGTTGCGGGGAAAGAATCTTACTCATTTACAGATGGATTTTTGGGGTATCACCAAATAAGGATTGTTGAAGAGGACAAAAATAACACCACATTCATAACATAATGGGGGTCATTTGCATAGAATGTGATGCCATTCGGCCTAAAGAATTCCCCTGTAGTTTTTTCCAGGATTGTGATAGCAGCTTTCCGAGAATTTATTCACAAGTTTATAGAAGTTTATATGGATGATTGGACAATATATATCCTGCTCAAGGAACATGTAGCACTACTACGTCTGTTGTTTGACAGATGTAGAGAAATGCAAATATCATTGAACCTCAGAAAGTGTATCTTCTGTGTGCCACATGGAAATTGGTTGGGCCACATAGTATGCCGAGAGGGAGTATTGGTAGACCCAACTAAAGATGCGGTTATTGTGAACATGCCACCACCTATGAATGCTAAGCAGTTGTGCTCCACGCTGGGGCACATAGGGTACTATCATAGGTTTATCAGAAGATATGAAAATATCATTGCACCTCTGGAAAATCTACTAAATAAGGCCGAAGTGTTCCAATGGACACCATAATGTGATAATGCATTCGAAACCCTAAAGGAGAAGCTCAATACAAAACCTATTCAGATATTTCCAAACATGGACAATGAATTTCACGTCCACGTAGATGCTTCAAGTATTTCCCTGGGAGCTATCTTAGCACAACCAGGAGATGAAGCCATGGATCATTCTATCTATTTTGCGAGCAGGAAGTTGTCACAAGATGAGCGCAACTATACAACAACAGAAAGGGAGGGTTTAGCTATGATTTACGCTTTGCATAAGTTTAGACATTATTTGCTAGGTTCTCATTTGAGGTTCTTTACTGATCATTCTGCATTAAAATATCTAGTTAACAAACCTGTGTTGGAAGGGAGAATTTGTAGATGGTTGCTACTGTTTCAGGAATTTTCTTTTGAAGTGATCATTAAGCTTGGAAGATGTAACGTAGCACCTGATCACTTGTCTAGATTAGAGTCAAGGGAAATTAGCGGAGCAATCGATGTTCAACTCTCGGATGCAAACCTGTTCCGGGTTGAGGCCATACTAGAGTACCTGAAAGACATAACGATCTTATTAAGTACAAGAGCCTACCCAGAAACATATTCCGCAACCCAAAATCTCCATATGGTAGTTAGAGCAACGGACTATCAGTTGATTGTAGGGAAATTTTATAAATTGGGACTAGATAGTATCCTCAGGAGATCTGTCTTGGATCATGAAAGACATGATATACTATGGGAGTGCCATAGTGGAGTTGCGGGAGATCATGTGGGAGGAAAGGCCACCACGCAAAAAGTTCTCCAAACTGGACTATGGTGGGCAACGCTCTTTAAGGATGCAAAGGCATATGCTATATCATGCGATTTTTGTCAAAGAGTGGGTAAGCTATCACGACAAGATGAATTACCACTTCAACGAGTTAGATATTTACAAACATTTGAGAAGTGGGTGGTTGAATTCATTGGTCCGATCAACCCCACAACTAAGCATTCAAAGGCTAGGTACATCATTACCACAATTGACTACCTTACAGATTGGGCTAAGGCAATAGCTGTGCAAGATTGTTCGACCGATACTGCTGCTAGGTTTATTTTTGAAAATATTATCACTTAATTTGGATGTCATAGGAGTCAGACCAGTGACTAGAAAGCTCATTTGATCAGTAGTACCATAGAAAATATTACAATAAAGTTCTTGATCCAACATCATAAAAGTATCCCCTACCACTCGCAAGACAATGGCACAATAGAGGCGTTGAATAAGATTTTGGAGAGAGGGTTAACGAAGGTTTGTTGCACAAACAAGGAAGATTGGGATGAAAGAGTTCCAACAATACTCTGGGCTTACAAGACAACCACAAAGAAGCTCCATAGGTTCACTCCATTTCAACTAGTTTATGGGAAAGAGGCTGTGGTACCTGCAGAATTCATTACTCCAAGTTTGTACATTGCACAAATTACACACATGTCAGAGGAAGAATCATTTGCGCAGAGACTCATGGAGTTACAAGAACTTGAAGAGACTAGGTTTTTAGCATACTTCCATCAGTCAGTTGAGAAAGCAAGGCAGAAAGCTTGGCATGAAAGACACATTAAGACTAAAGTATTTGACCAAGGAGACAAGGTCCTAATCTATGACAGTCAGTACCAAAAGCATCCAGGCAAGTTGCGCATGCATTGGTTGGGACCATTTATAGTTGCAGAGATACGACCTTCTAGAGTAGTCAGGATTGTACAACTGGACGATATGTTGCGGCTAAGATTGGTGAATGGTGCTCGCCTGAAACCCTATATGTCTCAGAACTGAGCTAAAGGAATGTTGATCTAGTCCAAAGGAGCATGTATAGTAGTTAAATTTGAGTTTTTCTCCAATTTCTATAAATTTAGTTAATAAAGTCGACATGTGCAGTGTTGCGCTGTGACATGTAGATCAACTCTTTTTCTTTTTAAGTGTTGTTTGATGCAGAACTGCTTACTCAACAATGTAGGATCAGAGGCATCAAGAACCTATTAATGAAAATCATTAATATGATGGGGAACCCTTTTCTGGTCGGAGGAAGAGCGAATTCAGACACAATATAAGTCCATGTTCCACACGAACCCAGTCCAGCCACAACCTTTATTACTATTACGATACCCCATCTAAATTCGGTTAAGCCATAAAGATGTGATACGCGAATATGCCATCAGTATTCATGCTTGGATTTTCATCCATCAAATGGTAAGGTCTGAAATCACCCACATCCCTGTCCAACTTTCACAGTAAATGCTAGAATCACCAATAGGATTTACCCCATTAACCAGCCTCGTCGGACAACTCAGATCCAAGTTGTGTCTATATGGTAATGATGAACAACAATTATTACTGAACTTTCCAGCTAAGCTCGAGTATAAGGCTCTGAAAACCCGCTGTAGAATGCATTGTTTCCTAGAACAAGATTAGCAATTTGTGAATTCTACAGAGTGAGGAAGCCTGTGTAAAACCCTGACCCTTAGTCGTGATCCGCAAGCCTTGTTTCGCCATAGAATTTACTGATAATTTAGACTCACAATGCCGTGATCTATAGGGAGCTGAAGCATCATGTCCAAGGATCTAGTACTAGATGAGACCTGTGACCCCCGAGTTGAGGTCATGGGTGATCTCAAGGGGAAGGTGGAGCAGGTCAAGCTCCTCAATATTGACTTAACATATCAAGTCTTGTTCCCCAGATGAACATAGAAATTTTCTGAATTATCACTCTAGACGAGTTGGGAGACATGTAGTTTGTGACAAAGCCCAAATTTATCAACTTGGTCAACTCAACCATCATGAACCTCAGGGACCTACCAGTGTTCGGTACCATTGGCGAAGTTGTGAGGTGCACCAAGTTCCTGATCATTAGGGTGCACGACAGAAATTTGTGGTTGGATAAGAGATATCCAATCCATGCAGAAGATATCAACTATCTTACTGGACTGTCTCTCAAGGGCGAGGACGTGTCCAAAGGATTCCAGGGTCCCAACAAGCACGAAAAGACGAAAGGGAGCCCCAACCTATATAAAAGGTTCCACATGCATAGGGGGGGGCACACAGACAAGATCAAACCCATACTATCTGAGACAATGAGGACTTCCTGCTACATCATAGCTAGCAAAGTCATGAGGTCTTACTACAAGGGAGAGTGCACACTGGATGCATTATCAGTGGTGGATTTTTGCACCAATGGCATTGTCTCCAACTGGTGTAGCTACCTGTTGGAGGAACTACTTGTGGCTTGTGAGGAATCCCAGGAGAAAGGTGGTACCTTCACCTATGGATACTTTCTACTTGCGTTTGCAATGCTCAAGTGGACGCCACCTATTGGAAGACCACTGACGCTAGAAGATAAGGGGTGCTTAGGAAATATGTTTGAGCCATGACATTCAAGGGCAGACTCAGAGAACACAACCTTCAACAACATGACATTCTCCAAGTGGTACAAAAGGCTTATTGATGCAACACAAAGGTTGTGCATTCCACAGGAGGTCCTCAACTGCAATACGAGGAGCATAGCCTTCAACATGAACCGAAACCATACGTTTGTGTGGCCGAGGTATGCCAACATGGAGGAATTCCATTCACAGATGCACTATGCTTTTCCCGTCGAGCTGCTGAAGAAAAAAGGTCAGGAAGCATGGGTAGGACCTATTTCTAGCCCAATGGTACACAAGAAAGAAGATCCACCACAGACAAACTCTGAAGAGGAGGAAGATATGAATCCACTAGAGAGAAAGAAAATAACATTGTCGATGTTCTCGCAACTTCCAGAGAAAGTGATGTTGATAGGTAAGGATGTCAACAAAATCCTTAGTGATGCATACATCAAAGAGCCCATAGACAAGAAAACCAGTACGGGGATCTTGCCGAGAAAGGTTCTGAATCCCCAACCCATCTCATCCACTGTCCCCCACAATCTCTCAGCGGTTCAAGCAACCCCCATCATACATATTCAGAATGACCCTGAGCCTGACACCCATCCATCCACCATCATCACTGAGCACCCTCCATCACCACCACAACCCCATTCGTCACCTCCAGAAACTGACAATCCACCCCAAACCACTGATCCAGAGCCCATGCTGCTCGATCCCACAAAACTACCTGAGTAGAGGCTAGAACTCCCAGAAACAAGCCGAGAGTTACCCGAGTAGAGACCAAAACTTCCTGGTCCAAATCCAGAAGTAGCTGAGCAAATGCAACAACTGACTGGCCCGAATCTTGAAGCCCAGGACCAACAAATCATACCTTTTGTGCAACATAAGGACACTCCTTCCTCAATGAAGATGCAAATGGTGGAGAATCCACAAGTCCAAACTCCCCATCACACTGCGTCAACGACCAAGGTTGAGGGTTCCATGGGAAGTGCAATTCTAGAAGCGAAGGCACACAAAGAGGAGGAGATACTAGAGGTTCAGAAGGAACTTGAGACAACTTCAGGACATAGCACAACATTAGCATAGAGTTGCTACAACTCTACCTGGCTAGAATAGAAGTTCTAATGCTCCTACTATTAGCGTTGAGGTTGAGGCTTGTGCCAGGATCATCCATAGGAGAGGTGGAGGTAGAAACTCCCTCAGAACATTCAACGTCCAGTGGACTCCCACTACAGGTCCAAGCACCTAGGGATGCCACCCCTTCATCCACTGACCTTGAACAGTGGCCAGCAATGCACATAGTTGAAATGATCAGAGCCGCAACTGATCAACTGGAGCAGAGGCTCCAGCAGGCCGAAAGGTATGCAGAGTTTTCAAGTGAGCAAGCGCTTCGTATTCAAGAGTGCAAAAAATAGGAAGAACAGGAAAATATCCAGATGGAGCACAAACTGGAAAGAGTTCAGGAGAGGCTTGCTGAAGTCTGGCTAGAAATACGAAAGGTCGCACCCCAATTGCCAGAAGTCGATGATGCTGGATAGCCGGAGCATTGCTCCAAGGAGCATGGTCACAATTGGCCATTCGTGCAGAGCATATGGAAGTATAGTTGTAGCAGAGTCATCAAGAAGCAAAGAAACAACCTCAGAAGCTGTAGGATCAAATGGAGAAAATAGTGCTAGAAGGAAACAATGCCTAAGAAACACTACACAAGTGCACAACTGAATGCACAAAGATTTTCAGATAAGTCAACGATTGGATGGGAATCATCGCTAGGCGCAACCAGACTCTAGAATACATGTGCACTAGAATATAATTATTGAATGAGGAAGTTACAACTACTATGGACCCGCTAGAGAAATAACAAAAGTTCGATCAGATTCAACAAGCGGATAACGAGATGAACTCTTTGTTTGAGGTGTAATCTGTAGCCACGTAGGAGTTGCGCGAATTTTGACCTGTCATTCAGAAAGTATACATGCAAATGCATTAGGTCAATGCCACAACAGACTTTGAATGTACCTCTTTGGTCGCATCTAAGCCCAAGGAATGTATCACAGATGCAACCCAACAGTTTGTCACCAAGGCCTCACTCCTTGCTAGAAAATGGCAGGATAAAGTTGGGAGCTTTCAGGAAGTCAAGAAGTGGGATATAGAGTTGGGCCCTTCATTTGAAGAGGTAGAGAAAGAGAAAGTGCAACAAAAAGAAGACAATAAAGAGGAAAAGGAGGACAAGGGAAAGCAACAATTACTCCTAGAAGTTATGAAAGAGCCAAGTACTTGAATAGAGGGAGAGTCAAGGCTTGTGGTCGGAGCCTGTTCGGCCCTTTGTTTTTGGACTTGAAGCTGTGTAAGAAGGATTATAGTCCTAGTTTTGGTTTAGCACAAGTTGCGCAAAACTACAAAAGAAGCTGGCCAACAGAGCAAGGAAAAGTAACAGAAATCGGTTGCGGAAAAGGACAACGCAACACCAACAAGGCAAAATCAGTTGCAATAGAACAATAAAGCATGTGAGCCCAAATCCATAAGACCCTACTCAGCTTATATATATGAGATGAATATGATTGTAAAAGGGTTCGAGTTTGGGTTGGGTTTGGGTTGTTCTTATTCTTGTTGTCTATTGTTGATAGGATAGGTTTTAGTTATGTAAATGTAATTTGTATACAATTTTGAGTAAATAGAGTTCTGCAACATGGGTTCAGAGCCAAAGGTCTGTAAAAAAGCATTACTTTGTATCTCTGAGGGTGTATTTGATAAGATATGATGATAATATAGATAGAAGGATCCAAAATTTTGAAATATGTTGCATCATTATGTGTTTATGCTTGTGCGTTGTATCTTTATAGTACTTCTTTATGCTTCATAAGTCCCATATGATGTTTCTATGTATAAATGCTTTTCACAACCTAAGTATCTTCATTTCCTGTGTATATGAGCTAAGATATGTTCTATAGTTAGCTTGTATTGTGCAAGATCATGGTGAATATTGAAGGTTTTGGGAACCCACCTAAGTATTCTCCTTGCCCTTCCCTATCCTTATGTCTTGGTTGCACTTCGAGTGAGACTTCTTCTCTTCGGAGTGTTGGTTGTGGAGCCTGATTATCTTCCTGATGCAGAGGTCCTTGCTTTCAACCGTGTTTATACCCCATGAAGTATTTACACCCCATAAGTATGTACACTCTTCCACGCAGGGGAGTGCAGATGGGGGGTACCCCCTCTGCAGGGTTTGGGGGGCCTATCCCTCCAGCTGGGGGGTCTGGGGACGAAGCCCCCGAAGCAAAAATT
>JASDQU010438695.1:4244-14551 GCA_032191745.1 Picea mariana
CAACATATCATGAACTCCGGGTAGAAGCGTTCCAGGAGGAAGCAAGTGGGGAAAGTTGAGACTTCTGAAGGCCGAAGTCCCAAAGTGGACTAGAGTTGTTTATTTGAGGTGGATGTGTGGTGCCAGATATAGAACCTCGAGTATGGAGTACTCTGAGGGAAAGCGGAAGTCTAAAGTGTCGAACTCCCGAAGCGCGGAGTCCCGAAGTGGATATTGATTGTTGATCATGAATGAGGATGAGGACCATTGATCTGGTCCTGGCTGAAGGTTTTGAAGTTGCAAAGTCAAGCTAAGAATGGATCGAAGCAAGAGGAAGAAGGAAGGTGTCATGAAAGAAGAGAAGAAGAGATGATTGTGGAAGAGTTGGTCATTCTAGAATTGCTAGCAGAACTTGCAGACACCACTCACCTCCTTACTCAGAAATAAATTTTTATGCATCATAATATTCCATAAGTAGTCCAGAGGTGTATCCTGTTAGGCACCAGAGAAGGAGATAGGAAGTGAACAGTTTGTAAGGAGATTTGAGGAAGATTAAGCCATCATCCTTTGATGGTGAAAAATAAAGGGAAGATGATGTTGAAGCATGGTTGCTTGGAATCAGGAGATATTTTCAATTGCATAACTATTCATCAAACCTAGAAGCCAGGATTTCCACCTACCATTTACACAGGAAAGCTTCAATGTGGTGGGATCAACTAAAGTAGGTTGAACATATTAATGAGAATAGGATCACTTGGAAGCAGTTCAATAAATACTTCCAGAAGGAGTACCTCACAGAGCATTTATATGACAAGAAAATGCAGGAGTTCTTTGAACTCAGATTGGGAATCATGACTATGGCAGAATATGAGAAGAAGTTCTTGGGATTGTTAAAGTATGTCAGGTTCATTGATGATGACAAGGTGAAAATACAGATATTTCTAAGTGGACTGCCAGCCTTTTATAAATAAAATATTAGGTATGATGAGCCCAATACCTTGACTGAGGCCATTAGGAAGGCTAAATACTTGTATGATCAAGGATAGGGAAGAGAATCCCTGCAAAAATATTGGAAGGATAAGAAGAAGGAGAATTCCGATCAGAGGAGGAAAGGATTCAGACCTCCCTTCAATAGGAATGAGCCTAATAGAAGTCATCAAGATCAATATGCTAAGGGTGAATCCAAGAAATAAGAATCCTTGGGAAAAAGGGGAAGACCACCAATCCAATGTTGGGGATGCAAAGAATATCACCTATACAAGGATTTCCCACATAGAAAATACAGAGTGAATACTGTGCACAACATCCAAGAGGCTACAACAATTGAATATATGGGAAGAATATGTGCAACTTTAGATGATCGACAAGTAGAATACCAGTCCAATATGATCGAGGAAGGTAAGATTATAAATCAGTCTGTTTCTATTTTAATTGATTCATGTGCAAGTTATTGTTACATTGATCCTAAAATAGTGGATAGATTACATTTGGAGAAAAGTAAGATTGGAAAATCAAGTTTGGTTCAGTTAGCCACTAGAACCAAAAGGAGAATCCATGATATGGTCATAAGTTATTCCATAAGTCTTAATGGTGTGAATACTAGTGCTGATATAAATATCATACCATTGGTGTCTTATGATATTCTAATTGGAATGGATTGGTTGGACAAGCATCATGCTGTCCTAGATTTTCATAGCAAGACATTTACTTGTCTTGATGAAGATGGAAAAAAAAACACTGTGAAAGGAGTTCCAAGACCCATCTCTATAAGGGAGATTTCAGCCTTACAGCTGAAGAGATGTTTTAGAAAAGGATGTCAATTGTATGTAGCTCATGTGGAAGAGCCAGAAAATACAAAGGGGCCAAGCCTTGAAGATTTCTCGGTACTACAGAAATTTGAAGATGTATTCCAAGAGATACCAGAGTTTCCACCAAGAAGGGAGATATATTTTTCAATTGATTTAGTTCCTGGAGCTACCCCGGTGTCAAAGACACCTTACAAAATGAGCACACTAGAGTTAAAAAAATTACAAATGAAGTTGGAGGAATTGTTGAAGAAAGGGTACATACGTCCAAGTGTTTCACCTTGGGGAGCATTAGTACTTTTTGTCAAAATAAGGATGGAACCTTGAGGCTGTGTATTGACTTTTGACAACTGGACAAGTATACGATAAAGAACAAGTATCCTTTACCCATAATTGATATCCTCTTTGATCAACTAAGAGGAGAAAATATATTTCTGAATATTGATCTGAGGTCGAGATACCATTAGGTAAGGATCAAGGAAGAAGACATTCATAAGACAACCTTTAGAACCAGGTATGGGAATTATGAATTTGTAGTGGTGTCGTTTGGAATGACCAATGCACCAATTGTCTTTATGTGCTTAATGAATGGCATATTCATAAATTATTTGGATAAGTTTGTCATAGTGTTCTTGGATGACATAATTGTTTATTCTAAGTCTGAAGAGGAGCATGAACATCACTTAAGATTGGTATTGCAAGTGCTGAGAGAATATCAGTTGTATTCCAAGCTAAGTAAGTGTTATTTTTATCAAAAGAAGATCCATTACTTGGGACACATTATTTCAGAGCAAGGCATAGCAGTAGATCCAAAGAAGATTGAATCCAATAGAGGATGGCCAACACCCAGAAATGTGTCAGGAGTCAGATCTTTTATGGGATTACTTGGTTACTACAAAAGGTTCATAGTAGGGTTCTCTAATATTTCTCATCCCATCACTTCTTTGCAAAATAAGGGAACTGAATTTGAATGGACACCTAAGTGTGAAGCGAATTTTAATCTGTTGAAGGAATTACTTACTAGTGCACTTGTGTTAAAGATTGTTGACCCAAATGAAAGTTTTTTGGTATGTACAAATGCATGTAAGGAAGGACTTGGGGGAGTCCTCATGCAAAATGGACATGTCATTGGTTATAAGTCTAGAAATATTAAGGAACATGAGAATAACTATGCCACACATGACTTGGAGCTTGCTGCTATTGTCCACGCCTTGAAGATGTGGAGGCATTATCTCATGGGGAAGAGATTTGAATTAAGGACATACCACATTGGCTTGAAGTATATTTTTGAACAACCAACCTTGAATTCCAGGCAAACAAGATGGCTGTAATTTTTAAGTGAATATGACCTCGACATCAAGCATATCAAAGGAAAAGAGAATAAATTTGTCGATGCACTTAGTAGAAGAGTGCATCTCATGCATGCTACTATTGTTAGTATGCATCAGTCAGACTTGAAGAGCGGAATTTAGATGATCTTTGTACAGATCGACATTACCTACAGGTAAAGGAAAGCTTACAGCAAGGAGATGTACAACAGAAAATAAAGGAGTATGAGATAAAGGAAGATAGATTACTCATGCATAAGAATATAATCTATGTTCCTAGTTCCAGAGAACTGATGAATTTGGTATTGAAGGAAATGCATGATGTTCCTTATGTTGGACATCTCGGTTACCAGAAAATGTTTATAGCAGTAAGAAGCCAATTCTTTTGGTTAGGAATGAAAAATGATGTTGTTGATTACATCCCTAGATGTATGGAATGTTAGAAGGTGAAGGCTGAGCATAGGCACCCAACGGGTTTGCTGCAGCCATTACCAATCCCGGAGAAGAAATGGGAGGTGATAACCATTGATTTCATAACTAAATTACCCAGGAAAACAAGACAACATGATTCAATCATGGTAGTGGTTGAAAAATTAACAAAGGTTGCTCATTTTTTTCCTTTAAAAACAACACATACATTGACTAATATTGTAGACATTTACATGAGGGAGATTGCTAGGTTGCATGGGATACCTAGAACAATTGTCCCGGACAAAGATACAAAGTTTACCTCCAATTTCTAGAGGGGATTGTTTAAAGGATTTGGTACAAATCTAAACTTTATCACATCATACCATCCACAATCAGATGGGAAAATAGAGAGGGTCAACTGATTAATTGAAGATATACTGAGAATGTATGTGATGGATAAGCCATCTAAGTGGGAATATTACTTACACTTGGTTGAGTTTTCATATAATAATGGGTATCAAGCTTCATTGAGAATGAGCCCATTTGAAGCCTTGTATGGTAGGAAATGCAATACTTCAGTGAGTTGGGACAACCCAATAGATAGAGTGGTACTTGGGCCAAAGTTTCTCAAGGAAATGGAAGACCATATGGTTAAGATCAAGAAGAATTTAAAGGAAGTTCAGTATAGATAGAAATTTTATGCAGATAAGAACAAGATAACTAGAGAATTTAAAGTAGGGGAGCATGTATTTCTGAAAGTGAAGCCCAAGAAAATCTCTTTGAAATTGGGTAGTTGTACAAAGATGGTAGCCAGGTTCCATGGTCCATTTGAAATATTGGACATAATAGGGCCAATTGCATACATGCTTGCATTGCCTGCTTCCATGAATGTGCATAATGTATTTAATATCTCTTTACTAAAGAAATATGTGCATGATCCTAACCATGTTATTGATTGGCATTTGATTCAGGTAGAGACAGAGGGATACTTTTAGGTTCAGCCAGTGCAGGTATTGGACAGAAAGGTCAAAATGCTCCGGAATCAAGTTATAGAGCTGGTAAAAGTTCAGTGGACTTGCTACGGTCCTAAAGATGCTACCTGGGAGCATGACGTTGCCATGTAGGCAGAGTACCTACATATTTTTGAATAAATTTTGAGATTTTGATCTCTATTTTGTATATGCACTGAGGACAGTGCCAAAATAAGGGGGAGGGGATGTAACACCCTGGGTTTTGAACCCCCATTTTAAATAATGTATTGTTACAATGCTGAGAGGCCAGAGTGCCCAAACAATTATTAAAAGGCCAGTGTGCCCAAGAAATGTAATGTTTTGATCATTATTAATAATAAATACATCGTTGGATGTTAGAAAAACAAGGACTAGAGTTAGAGGGGGCTATGATTCCACAAGAGAGGGGGGCTTGAGGGGATAAATGTTTATTTCCTATTTTTAATTACCCTTTTGTCTAAAGGAGTGGATCAGTTACGTGAGCTTCTTGGGGGATGCCAGGAGGTTCTTGATTCCCCATGAAAATACTTAAATCCATCCTTGGTCTGATTGGGGGGTTGGCTCGTTTTCTCCTTCACTTCTTATTTTCATTACATTATTTCCCTCATGCATTCGTTCACTCACTTGCTCACTCGTTCATTCATCCCATCCTTAATTATCACTTGTTGATCCATCCTCATCTCTGTCTTGTCTTGGGAAAGGAAAATGAACTACTGAAGAGAAGCCATGGTATCCTTGGTTATAGAGGTCGATGGTGTAATCCAACCATGATTTGAGGCCTGCATGTCCGAGATGTGTTGGCCTATGTCCAGCTTTGTTCACAGCCGTGAGTCCTGAGAGTTCTAGCATGGAGATTCTGGACCAATTGCCCCGGAGCCCTAGAAGGAGAAGTAATTCCTGAGGGACTGCGTGGAAGAGAAGTGTGGAGGTCCATTATCTTGGGTGGTGCAGGCAAGGTAGAAGAGATTTGGGTACTTGGATTGATGTGAGTGCTAGAAAATCTTGTGAGATCTTGAGTGTTGACTGGTTTGGGAAGCCAAGTAACACTCTGGAACCATCCTTGTGGATTCATAGCCCTGGCTCGGGGGTGACACTGATGTTGATATTTGGAGCAATAGTGTGTACGGTTGGGTGGAACGTTCTTGGTATGAAACTAGTTGGTGTCATATTTTAGAAAGATAAATTCTCTCTGTTATGGTATTATTTATCTGTATATGAATGTATTCCACTGTGTATTTGTTTATCATTTAATTTAATCTTAGAATATGCATGCTTGATGGTTATTGTTGTGCATGTCGTTAGATATTTTATTTTATGCGTCCTTATTAATTTAAAAAGGTATCGATAAGATAAATAAGTCCAAGGGTGGGCTTGAAGGTAGTGTACCCCGTCCTGTGGGTGGTTGGGGATGTTACATCCCCAACTCCCAAAAATTACCAAACTTGCTCTCTATAGATGCCATGAGGCTCACCATGTTGCAATAGATGTTAGAGATGTGTTCTTTCATCTTTGAAAATATATCCTCCAAGTCATTCCGTGGATTGTTACTTTAATCATATCCATGGATATGTATTAATTCTTTTTTTAAGCCAATTTCTAGATCCTAAAATTTCTCACAAAATCTCCAAAGAAAATTTCTCTGATACCAATGTGATCTATAAACTGCCATGAATATTCCACTAGAACATTTCATCACAATAGATCTTACATGTTTCTGTAAAATATCTCTATTATGTAGTGTTTTCTTATTGTTATAACTTAGTATTACAAAAGTAGTTCCCAAATTACTCAAATAAACTAAGAATGCAATAAAATAAGCTAAAATATAAAATACCACACCATCCACGTAATGAAAATTGTTCAACAACACAAGTATTCCAACATAGGGTGAACACCTTCATTAACCACTCACACAACCAGATCAAAGATCAACACACTGATGTTTTTGTCTGGTAAAACCCCTTGGGTAAACATCCACGACCCCATGCAACACGACCACTTAGATAAATTTATCAATGAAAAAGAAAAACTTTACAAGAGAGTTACATTAGAATTTATCACAATAGATCATTAGCAAATGACCCTCCATTCTCTTTAAATAGAGATCATGGACCAATCAGGTGTTAATATATGGATCAATGTAGTCATTAAGATCGAGGAGAATACGATCGATTAGATCACTATATGTCGGGAACATATCATGACAGTCAGATTACCTAACTGCAAATGAATACAAATACATAATAAATAAACACACTACGAAACACACTTTTACATAACGACACATTAGACCAAGTTGATATTAACTAACTCCTATGTGTCTAGATATCCTAAAATCCCCCTTAAGCACAACTTGGGATAGGATTGAAGGATTTACAAAGGAAACACAATAGGAGAAGTAAGGAGGCATTAGAGCCTATCCCCYTGTTGTGTYGGGCACTACAACCCTCCATTTTCCTCTAATTTGTTTGCAAAATCCTTCCAATAAAATGGAGCCCCTTGTATTTTCTGAATTTGAAAAATCTCTGACTTATATCTCCCTAATTGATCCGAAAAGATCTTTTAATGACTATGGTTAAGTTATTATGCATGTGTTCATTAACCAATTAAGGAAGCTTAAAKAAAGAGGAAGAAGATATGAGAAGTTATSATAGCCACATAATCATGTAYAGAACTGAAATGAAGCAATAAACAACARCAAAMCATAACACCAATGTGATAACARAGTTCGACAATCTTGCCTACGTCTCYGRGCCTTTGTCTCAGTGGGTGAGGATTTATTATTTCTGTTCAAATCTCAATAAGTACATCACAACAATTCCAAAARGATACAATACTAATCTGGTMTTGTTCTYCRAAATCKCTAGAACCCAACAGAAGAAATGACACTCAAAATCGATGATYGGAGCTCCCARAAATGGCCCACAAAGGTGCGCTCCTCAACARATTCCYTGCATAAAAATGGCTTTGGCTTGGCATTCCTTCAACATAAAACTGCTCTGAATATTCCTCAATGGCCTCAATAAGTCCTGGTTTATATATATCTAGAGTTGGTTATCATCTCCCAACATCCTCCCAAGATATGGCCTCAAAAAGAGCCCAATATCCCCCCAAAATGGGCAAAAATCTCCAATTACAGGCATAAAATCCACTACTATACGGTTAAAAACCTACCTGTATAACCAAAAATCAAACACAACCCAAAGGGGCTGGGTGCACGCTCCAAATTGAGGTCATATGGTGTATAGGTGGCCAAGCGCCAACCCAAAGGGCTATGTGCTGACCCCTTTTCTGAAATCACTGGTCATATGTGTTATGGGGATAGGACCGCACCTTTTATGTGTGCCTATACCCTTGGTTCCAACCCTGTTATATATGGTGGAAAGGTGCCTAAAAGGTGCGCTCTTGTGGTTAAGTGAAAGGAGCCTGTTCTCTATGCATTGTGGTCACATCTAACAAATAGACCGTGGGCTAGGGCTTAGCCCCATTCGCCTTCCGCCCCATACACTTATACATGGAAATATATAATATAAAGTGGGTTTTAAATCCCAAACACATATGTTGGCGTGTTGGCCATTGGACCTCTCCAAAATATTTTCTCTACCAATGGGTCATGGGTTCAAATCTAGTGAGCCCCCAAAAAATTTTAAACTACCATCCGGTGATAGGGTTCCACGTGGCAACCCACATCTGGGCCACGTGGCACCTCTTCATTTTCCTGAATAATGTCACTTGTCAACTTCTGAGGGGATCTTCCCTTTGCCCAATCAAAATGTTGTTGTGTTTCCATATGTCTCAATGCTACATTAGCATGATGGTGTCATGTTGACGTCAACATTGACTTTTTTCCGATTGACCTGTTGACTTTTTCCTTGTTTGGGAAAATGGTTAGAGTGTGATAAATCTCGCATACAATGTCCGTTTGAGAAATTAAATATATGGTCGTAATCATCACGACGATCTGGTCGCAATGGAATTGGTTTCATTCAATTCCGAGAAATTTCATTTTTGAGCCTTTTCTTGACTTGGGGCACCTCCTAGATCCGATTCTGGATCACACCTCCCCACTAAGGACCTTTTGGTCCCCAAAAGGTTACTGACTAGTCGACAAAATTGGGATAGGCCACCTGGCTTGTCCTTTGTCTTTGAACTCTGACTTGTGCACGTGTCTCATCAAGATCAATTGTAACACAATCATGACAACTGACAGTATATTGTTAGCCATTTGAGCCCTGCCACATTTTACTGAAGCCACTATCATCCATGTAGATAACATTACCAATGATAGTATCAAAAACATGACTGCAAATGAGCTGATATAATTGTAATATTTGCATGAAATGAACTTATCTTGAAGCAAATTGTGATTGATTTTCCATTCAATAATCATTTCATGTTCTTTCTTAAGATCGATTACTTCATTTGAAACAATTATTGGTTTGTTGCTTGCTCGAACTGCCTTCTTTAATTGTTCCACAGTTTGAAGTGTTTTATTTTCCTTAACATGATGAGCATGAACCACATAATCTTGACCTTCTTTGGTTAATTGATATTGATTCTTTGTCCTGTAGAAGATTGCCTTACAATCATATAAGTATGGACTACCTAAGACCATTCCAAATTCTCATAATGGAACTACATCACATGTTACCTCATCCACATACTTAGATGAAATTGCAAATTTGATTGTGCACTACTTTGTTATGTGCATTTGATGATGATTGATTATCCATTTAAGTGTCTAAGGCTTATGATGTGCTTGTGTTTTTAACCCCAATTTCTTAACCAATTCTTCTGAGATTAGGTTATATTGAGATCCACTGTCGATTAATGTATCAACCTTAGTGTGTCGCATGATAACCCTTATATGAAACAAGTTACTTCTACAATCAATTCCTTCACCAATTTTACCTGTCATACCAACCAATGAGACCTCTGATTCATCACCTGAATCTGATCCCAAGTCTGTCGGTCATGTTGTCGCTGCAATTGTTTGCCTCCCTTTCCTTTCCTTGAACCACTTCGGCCTCTTCTCGGGATGTAACTGCCAACAACGGTCCTCATCATGTCCCTCTTTCTTGTATTGCTTGCAAGATGGGCTATCTTCCTTTCTTTCCACTAAAATTGACTTCTTGCCATGCCATTTCCTCATGTCCTCTTTCCTTGAAGACGATTCCCCTGATAGACTTGTTTTCACTTCTTCAATGTATGTCCCTGGAACAGAAACCTCATCAAGGTTAGTGGGTCCAAAAATGAATACAATGTTTCTAATATGTGTAGGTAAACCTGCTATATACTTCATAAGGGTTTCTTGGGTATGTAAAGGAACATCTAGCATCAATGCCATTTTACGAAATCCATCTGTATACTCTTGCACTGTTTGTCCTTTTCTTAGTTTTAAATCTTTCCATTCAATTAATGCTTTCTCTTTATAACCCAAAGGATAGAATTGCTTCCTAAGTGTATAAATAAAACTTTTCCATGATGGAAATATATTACCCACTTGTTGTGTTCCATTTTGAAACTTGCTTTGCTACCGAATGAGAGTTGTACCTGCAAGTCTCAATGATTCCAACTTGATTTGTGTGGCCTCATCTTTGATTTGTTGCACACTGCAGTAGAACTCCATCTGCCTGACCCAATTGTCAAGTCTCTCTGCATTAACTTCACCATCATATATGGGTAATTCGAATTTAACATCAAGTTTTAATAATGGAATTTCATTCTTATATTTATGAACATGTTTCTTTGCATTGGATTTAGAACTTGAACTT
>JASDQU010438695.1:33152-46072 GCA_032191745.1 Picea mariana
CTTGGGCTGTTCTGATAGTGCCAAAATTATCTTTGTAGCTAAGTATATTTGTATAACAATCTAGTACTGCTTTGTGTTGTTCCAACCAATCCATCCCAATAATCATATCATAAGACCCTAGTGGTAGGATGTTTAGATTGGTCCTTATCTTTTGACCATCTAAACTGAACTCAAGATCAGAAATAAAGTTAACTACTTTTCTTTTAGTCCCTGTTGCTAGTTGTACAAGCCAAGGTTTTTCATGCTTTTGTTTCTTAAGTTTATTCGACTCTACTACATCGAGAGTAATATAACTTAACGTAGCTCCAGGGTCAATTAAAATAGAAATTTGAGTGTTAAGGATTTTACCTTCAATCTCTACCACTAAGGACTGGTGGTCATCTTGTTGACCATCTATAGCTGCATTTATCCGATGCAAACTTCTTCCCATGTCACCCACTATCGAGGCTTCCTGCAAATTGTGAACAATAGTTCTGTTTGTTGTAATTAAACGTGGACAGTTCCTCCTTAGATGAGGTTCTCCACACTCCCAACACTTTAATGGATCGTGGAAGTTGTCCCCAAACTTCTTCATTCCAAGGTTTACCGGTTTACCGCTACCTTGCGTATTCGGATGATTGGAGTGAAAATCCTTCCTTGGGAAACCCTTTGTTGCATTCTGATAAGGAGCTGGCTGGTATCTCTTCTTCTACTAGTTTATTCTATCTTTCTTCTTATCCTTCGAGGTCTTGGGAAACTCTACCCGCTATTTATACTGGTCATAGCACATTCGTGCCTTCCTGAATGACTCACTCAAGGATTTGGGGTTGTCAAACTCAATTCTGTCCCTGTAGGACTGTGGTAAACAACTTAAGAATCACTGTATTTTTACCTTATCCTCCCGGATGTATGGTACGAACCTTAGTAGTTCCAGAAATTTATTTATAAGGTCATCCATCATCATTTGTCCAAGTCGTAATTCATAAAATTCTTTCGTCTTCCTTTCATAATAGCTCTCAGAAAGGTATTGTTTCTTAAAATACTTCTTGAAGTCGGACCATTCCAACTGTTTCTCCTTTAGACCCTTGGCCAATTTCAGATCCTGCCACCAAATGATGGCCTTTCCCTTCAGATTGTAGATGGCCATTATGACCTTCATGTTGCTGGAATAGTTGTAGATTTGGAAGTATTTTTTGATGTCCAACAACCATGCCTTGACTTCTTCTCCTGTCCTGGACTCTCCATCAAAACTAACTGGTTTAATCTTTTTAAATTCTCCTTCAAGGTGGTCTGTTTGTTTTCTTTTCTTGTCTGGTAATAGGTATGGTTTTGTCTTTAGCTGAAGGTGTCCCTTCAGACAAACTGTCTCCTTTTTCTATTTTGGCATCAGAATTCTTGGAGGCCCTTTTGCTGACCTCTTCCTCATGGTTAACATCTTTTGGGATTTTCTTGGTTACTATACTATGCAACAAGACTTCATTTATCTCTTGTAGTTCCTGCTGTGCCTTCTTTAATTTTTCATTATCGGCCTTGAAAACCTGTAGTTCAACTATAAGGTTTCTCATTGTTTCCAATACCTCCATGGGTAAGCTTCCATCACTGTTTTGTCTCAGATCTCCAGTAGGTCCTTGTTGCAGATTCTCTTCCATCCTGATTTCTACACCTTCTTGAGCTACCATTATTTAACACAAAACAGAAAAGCTTTCTGTTTGCAATTCACAAGGTTTGTTAGTTTTCTCATAGATCAAAATATATATACTAAGCAATTAATGTGGCCCTGTTCAGGCCCAGTGTTGTAACTTTTGCTTTGATACCATATGTAATGAACCTCAAAAATCACCATAAAAAAAAAAAAAATTATTCCCATCGCATAAATCAATTTCGTTCTAAGCTTATAATGTAAAAAAAACAGGAATGATTCAATTCTGACCATAAGGGTATTATTACACCCATCCAATATACTTCGAACATAAGCTTCTGTGGGTAAAAGGAAAAGTCCATCCATGATTTTGTTCCTTCCCTTATTCCCTGCACCCTTCCAGCACACTCAAAGTAAGAGGGCGATACGAACTTAGCTCGAAGGAGCCTTTGTTGCTTAGAGAGAGAAAAGAATATCACCCTGAAGTGTTCAGAGGGAGGTTGAGAGCAACATCGTCTCGCAGGGGTCAAGATCCAGTGGAAAAATGCCAAATCTTCCTCGCCAGATATCTTTAGGAGAACGAATGGTGAGAAAATTATTGGGAAAAGGACTGAAATCTAGTGGATCGTTAGATCCCATAGATCTGTGTGGAAATTAAGGATGATCTATCAAAACTCAGGAGGGTAACGATCAGATCTCTTTAGAGGAACGGACGGTGGAAAATTCATCGGAAAAGTACCGAAATCTCGTGAATCGTCGAATCATAAAGTTCCTCACAACAACTTGCGAAAAGAGAAAAGGGACGAGTGGGACCTGCCTTTTGGGGTTTCGGGGTTCAAATTTTCATGAATTCAAAGCCTAACCTCTACACCCCATAACTCTCGAAATCGTGAAAAGTGAAAAAGATGAAAGGTGGGACCCCCTTCGGGATTTCGGGATTCAGAATCCCGTGACTTCAAATGCCAAGCCTTTACACGCCAGAACTTCTGAAATCGCGAAAAGTGAAAAAGAGGAAAGGTGGGACTCACAATTTCAGGATTTCAGAACTTGGGGTTTCGGGGTTTCAAATGTCAAACAACAGCGCAAACATATCCCGAAGCTCTGAAAAGGTAATGTGGGAACCATAATTTCAGGATTTCGAAACTCGGGGTTTCGGGGTTTCAAATGTCAACAACCGTGCAAGACATTTCCCGAGGTTTCGAAAAGGTAAAGTGGGACCCGCTACTTCGGGATTTCAGAACTTGGGGTTTCAGGGTTTCAAATGTCAACAGCTGTGCAAGACATTTCCCGAGGTTCCAAAAAGGTAAAATGGGACCCGCTACTTCGGGATTTTGAAACTCTGGGTTTCGGGGTTTCAAATGTCAACAACTGCGCAAGACATTTCCCAAGGTTCCAAAAAGGTAAAGTGGGAACCACTACTTTGGGATTTCAGGATTTACGAACACATGGTGCATAAACACAAAAGAAAAAGAAAAACTGAAAAGCGAAAAGTGGAAGCTTCGGGGTTTCAGGATTCGGAACTTCGTGAGTTCAGAATCCATACATCAATATACATGAACCTCCAAAAGGCGAAAGGGAAGTTGGACTAAGTGTTCTTGTCAAAAATTTAAGGAAATAAAAACAAACGCAAAGGGAGAGAGATCTCCTACTGTAACTCTTCACACTAGTTTCATCACTCCTTGGTCTTTAACCTTTGTGGTTATTCTCAAACTTCGTTTTTTTGGGAGAAAACTTACTTTTGTTTCTGGGAGACTGAGGGTGTAGAAGGATATGATATACTTTTACTTCACAGAATTCTGAATGCCTGAGGACTTAGGAAATTTACACGCACAGAGGGACACAAAGGATAAAAAAAATTCTCTGTATAGGGTAAATTCTATAATATCGACTCAGAGCCTCTTTTAAATCAATGCATTAAACATCAACATTACTAGATCTGTGCATCTATAAAAATACATAGTTAAGAATATCATTCCATCATAATTTGATGTTTCGAGGGATTTGAGTTTGGTTTTCTGGGGGTTTAACTACCAAGAGGACCTGCCCTATTGACGTTAAGCTCCTCCTTTCCTTACTTATAGGAATATAAATTACAGGTGCATCCATCTAGCATTTTACTCACAAGAGGAACAATTTTCCAAAGTTTGGATGTTTATTCTGAACTACACAATGACAGATAGAGTAAAACTAGAAATGGACTTCATCTTCCATTACCAGTAACTCTACTTCGACAGATAGATATGAACATTCCAGCAGACGAATTACAACTATATATATACACAGATTTCCTTCACATAAATTTCTCATAACGAACATAAACAAAGAAGAGGAATCGTTGTAGTTCCATTTTTTAATCAAATACAATGCATCAGATATCAAATCATTCAACAGAGAATGGAAACTATTCTAGTTCAGATTTACAGGATACATGACATCAGATGAAAATATAGCCATTCATAATAAAAAGGGATAGATCAACATATATGAATCCAATCCGCAGGAAGACAAAGGGAATGGTCAAGTTCCTCCCAACCATAGAATAGGGCAGCCAAATCTACTTGCTCGATTCACCTCCTAGCCTGACCATGAATCCATGAGGGCGAACTTGGAAACTCCTCCTCAGCAGTGTCCTTCAATTCCAATAGTTCTCCTTTTGCCTCACACTTACTCAACAATGTTCATAACAGCAAGACAATTCCATTTCAGCAAGCTCCTCTTGCCTCACACTCAATCCGCAGTGTTCATAATAGTAAGAGAGCTTAGGAATCCTTTCCCCGCATACTTGGCAGTGTCCTGCCTCCTCACATATGCTATTTATCCATTTTTTCCTAGGTCTTTTCCCTCCTTTGGGGATTTTCGCAGATTTTCTTAATCCCTGATTTTCAGGGGCTGCCAGTGGCCAAATCTCTAATTTTCCACTTGTAATCATCAGCCAAGGGGCAGTTCCAACTGGTTCCCCACTCATGGAGTCATGGTCAGCTGATTTTAACATGGTTGTTCCATTTGTCCTCCTGCAGTTAATATAATTATTCTGTTGTGATACAAGTGTCATAGTCAAATAGTTAGTTGGGTCCAAATATATCTCTTCCAAATAGTCACAATAATTAAATACAATTATTAAATTCGAAATTCAGAATTGCCATAAATGGCCAAAATTTTCCAGATTTGAATTTGCCAAAAACGGAAATAAATTTCCAGCACATAAAAATATTTATTTTTGGGGATGTCACACTTGAAGAAAGAGGAAGAAGATATGATAAGTTATCATAGCCACATAATCATGTACAAAACTGAAATGAAGCAATAAACAACAACAAACCTGTTGAATTTTAAGCAGCTGCAAGAGCCATTCTCCGGGAGAATGGAAAATACCCTAGCTGAGATCTAGGGTCCCCAGTGCACTCGTGGGGTTCTTGATCTGGGAACAAATAGTCAAAGCTATGGAAAAATACCCTTGCAAGGGCCCCCAGTAGAGGACTGGGGTTCTTGGTCTGGGACCAAGTAGTAAAGACCCTTGAGAGGGCCCTCAATATATGACTGGGATTCTTGGTCTGGGACCAAGTAGTTATGTCCCTAGATATGTCTAGGGCCCCTGGACTTGATCCAGGGTACCCATGTCTAAGGCATGGGTTGATCCTTGGTCTTGTACCTTGCTGGATAAGACCTCAGATATGTTATGGGGCAACTTGGTCCTTGATCGGGTAGTTGTTGGTGTATGACCCTCTTTGAAGGCGAGCATGACCACATGAGGGATGTAACCCATATGCAGTGATGATAAAGTTAAAAAGGTCACCTTGATAATTATATGGACATGTGTAAACCTCCCCTAAACCCACCACCCTTGGTTTTTGGGCTTGAGTTTGTTTGGGGGTTTGTATTTTGTATTTTGGGGTTAATATATGAAATATTTTATTAATTTAAATTATAAATATATTAAATTAATTTAAATTATAAATATATTTAATTAATATTTATATTAATTAAATATATTATTTTTAGATATATTTATTTTATTCTAACCCTTACCCAAAAGTATAAATAAGAACCCCTCCCCCTTCACTCTCACACACTCTCATAATTCCTCTTCCTCCTAAGTGTGGCAGATTACTCTCTTGTAATCCTGCGACCTCCTTTGCAACGGTTAGCAACAGTCAATGGATCTTTTAGTGGTAGCTTTGAGACCTCTCCTTATGGCAGTTTTGTTCCAGGTTCTTGTTGATTTGATTTTTCTGTTGTGCGAGTGTGGTGGGTGCGTTCCACTGCTGAGAACTCTTGTGTTGCTGCTCTATTTGAATACTATTAGCCAACCATCCTTCTTTCAGCCAACAAAACCTCTTCAACAGATAGTCATCCCCTACTTGAGCTTCTTATGAAGGTCGCGACACCCTAAGCAAGGTGGTTGAGCCATCCTTAAGGAAGTTGTCCCTCCTCTTGAATTTTCTATTCATGCATAAGGGTTTGTGGGGTGTTCTTTTTGGTAAACTTGTGTAAAGTTCTAGTGGTGGTTTAATAGTCCTATAATTTTCTTTGAAAGAGATCTAACCCTTGAGGTAGATCCATGACTCTAGACTTTTTTTGAGAATATTACTAGTGGCTCTTCATCCCTTGTGTGAGACATGAACTCCTTCACTAATCAGACGTAAGACATCAAGAGGTGAGTTATTTTATGATTCAGATTAATTTGTTATTGTATAGATCTGTGTGTTTCTAATTCTGTAATCCATCCTAGTTTAGATCTAACACAATCTTGTTTAGATTTGTTTGATTGATCTTTCTGGAATTAGAAATCTAATGGTTAAGTTTTCTATTGCATATATCTGTCATCTATTTACTTAGATATGTTATCTAATTGCTCAGATTTGTTATCCATTTCTATATCTATTATCTATTGCTTAGATCTGTTACCTAATTGCTCATATATGTTATCTATTGTTAGATCTTCTATCTACTTGCTTAGATCTGTTATCTAATGGTAAAAATGATCTATCTTTCTTACTAAGAAAATTTTATGTCTGAATCTAATCATTTCTTATGAACATAATTCTATATCTGAGCATTGTGCACACTCAAAAATAAGTTTATGGTTTAAGCCTACTTGTTGTTCACATTCTGACTTGTTATGATTTAACTATCTAGAATTCAATTGTTCAGTTCTAAAGTTTGACCTAGTTAAGACCTTTGTTGTTCTATCTAACAGAATTTTAAAAGACAATAATTTTCTTCTTTACTTCTCTAATTCTAACAAAACCATAACACCAATGTGATAACGAAGTTCGGCAATCTCGCCTACGTCTCCGAGCCTTTGTCTCAATGGGTGAGGCTTTCTTATTTTTGTTCAAATCTCAATAAGTACATCACAACAATGCCAAAATGATACAATACTAATTTGGTCTTGTTCTCCCATATCTCTAGAACCCAACAGAAGAAACTAAACTCAAAATGGATGATCGGAGATCCCAGAAATGGCCCGCAAAGGTGCGCTCCTCAACAACTTCCCTGCATAAAAATGGCTTTGGCTTTGCATTCCTTTAGCATAAAACAGCTCTGAATATTCCTCAATGGCCTCAAGAAGGTTTGGTTTATATAGATCTGGGGTTGGTTATCATCTCCCAACTTCCTCTCAAGATCTAGCCTCAAAACGAGCCCAATATCCCCCAAAAGTGGGCAAAAATCTCCAATTACAAGCATAAAATCCACTACTATATGGTTAAAAACCCACATGTATAACCAAAAATCAAACATAACCCAAAGGGGTTGGGAATGCACTCCAAATTGAGGTCATATGGTGTATATGTGGCCAAGCTCCAGCCCAAAGGGCTGTGTGCTAGCCCCTTTTCCGAAATCACTGGTCATATGTGTTATGGGGATAGGATCACGCCCTTGAGGTGCACCTAAACCCTTGGTTCTAGCCCCGTGATATATGGTGGACAAGTGCCTAAAAGGCGCACTCTGGTGGTTAAGTGAAAGGAGCCCATGCTCTATGCATTGTGGTCACAAGTAACAAATAAACCGTGGGTTGGGGCTTAGCCCCAACCCCCTTTCGCCCCATACACTTTATACATGGAAATCTATAATATAAAGTGGTTTTTAAACCCAAAACACATATGTTCACGTGTTTCCCATTGGACCTCTCCAAAATATTTTCTCTAGCAATGGGTCATGGGTTCGAATCTCATGAGCCCCAAAAAACTTTTAAACTACCATCCGGTGATAGGGTGCCACGTGGCAGCCCATGTCTGGGCCACGTGGCACCTCTTCATTTTCCTAAATAGTGCCACTTGTCAACTTCTGAGTGGATCTTCCCTCTGCCCAGTCAAACTTTTGCTCTGCTGCCACATGTCTCAATGATACGTCAGCATGATGATGTCAGTATTGACTTTTTGTTTGTTGACCTGTTGACTTTTTACCTGTTTGGGAAAATGGTTAGAGTGTGATAACTCTCGCATACAATGTCTGTTTGAGAAAGTAAATATATGGACAGAATCAACGCGAAGAGACGGTCTCAATGGAATTGGTTTCATTCAATTCCGAGAACTTTCATTTTGAGCCTTTTTTGGACCTGGGGTGCCTCCTGGATCTGATTCTGGATCACTAATGGATTCTTCCCATTTCTCTAAACACACTCCTCAATATCAGATTCTCATCCAAGTTTATATCTTTCAAATTGCAGGAATTTAAAAAAAATGAAGTTAAGTCTTTTTGGCTTTTGGAAAAGTTGATGAAAACTCTTCCAATGTACATAGGAGGAGTTGATAGTAACTCCTCCAATGTATATCTAAGGATTTCCCTCCAACGTTTCCGATATAAACCAAGACTCCTCACAACCTGACCCTTTGACAAGTTTTGTTCACAAAAGTTGTTGCCAACTCCTTTGATGCATCATAGGAGTTCATATTAACTCCTTCGATACATCGGAGGAGTTCCTGCCACCTCTTCCGATGAACTTCAACATACTTGGTATCTAGTCTCCTAATGTGTATCGGAGACTTTCCCACCAAGTCCCTTGATACACATCAAAGGACTTGGTGCCAACTCTTCCAATTTAAAACGCCCCACCTACTCACATTTAATGACCAAAATCACTCGAAGATTATAAATAAGAACTCACTTTCGACCCTTGTTGTTTCATTATATTTTGAAGGAAGTATATTTTCCCCAAGAATCAAATGCAAAGCTCCTCACCCTCAACCACTCAACATATTACATGTGTTGGACTCTCACTAGGTAAGCCCTAACTCTACCTTACACCCATTCTCTCATTGATTAGAGTATTCTAAGGGTTAGGGTTTCTTTTGTTTGTTTATTTGTTTCCCTAGTAACCCTAGTTCTCCCCAAGACATTTGATATAAATTTTCTCCACCTTTTCCCATACCTTACCCCTCTCTCACCCTCGTCTTCACCTCCTTCATGTTCACTTAGATTTTATTTTCAAAATCCATAGCTATAGGCTCACCCTTTCAAACCCACAATATCACTATGGCCTATCCTCAATCCCATCCTATCTTCCCTTCTCGACCCATACCTTCTCAACTTCCACAAATCTAGACAGAAAACTAAACCCACTGTATGGTATCTAGTCGAGCTAGACCCATTACCCGTAACACTATCTGCCTTAACATTTTTGAATCCCCTCAAAAGTAGGAAGGATAAAACATCCCACCATTGCAACTTTCAAATCCGCTTTGCAATTTAAAGCATGTTTCCATCACACCGAGACTCAGTCCAAAATGGATACAAATTTCATGAGTGTTTTACAAATATTTCTTGTCCCATCAAGAGACTCCCATGAACTAGTTTGATAGCCATCGATGAAGTTCGAATAAACTCTCCCAAATTGATTTTGACTTTTCGAAATACTTCATTCCATTCCCACCAATGTACTTAAGATTCCATTAATGACCATCTCATTAACTTCCTCAATGGTAATCAGAACCTTTGCTATTAACTCCTTTGATTCACCAAGTTACTCATCAATACATTCTACAAGAACTTCCCTGAATTGCACTCTGACCTTTTAGAACACTTATATCCAACTCTTCCAATACATCGGAGGAGTTCGTATCAACTCCTATGATATATCAGATGAGTTAAATATAACTATAATGATTCTCTCGATCCCTCACCTTCATTGGTGACCTTCTCATCAATTGAACCAATCTACACTAATCATATCAGAGCCTTTCATACTAATTTTGTCGATGGCTTTCAGATCATTTGAAAATAACTCTTCTGATAGTCATCAGAGCAGTTCATAAGAACTGCTCATTTTGACTTTTGAGCATCTTTAAAGCCATTTTCTTCTATAACTTACACCAGATTTCTCACCATGCCTACTATCATTCTATCATATTCATATGAATATATTCCACCCAACATCATCTCAAACGAATCCTTGGGTATTTAAAGATACTTAAATAGATTAAATTTGATGTTGGTTATGATTTTGAATTCATATTGATCCCATATTTTCTTTTCAAGTTCAGGCATGTCCTCGAGGAAGAAATCAACTAGAAAAACGCTAGCCACCAAGGCCTCTGGAAGTGTCCAACATGTTGGAACTCGTATAATGCTAAAATTTGAGCTTTACTTTCTCAACTTCATATTTCCCAAAGTGGAAACTTAGAAATCAACTTTCGAAGTTTAAATCGATTTTATTTCTGGTCATAAGGCACACATGATATCCATCATTGATGAAGTTCCCTCGTTTGATCGAATGATCCATTTTTTCCCAGAGTTTTGGAGTTGCCTGATTGTTAAAGAGTCAAATCACTAAAGGTCACTTCGGAGCTTCGCACTTCGAGCATTTCTATAAGTCTTCATGATTAAAGTCCTGAAACCTAAAAGTGTTTGTTATTACTTTTTCATAAACCTTTAAAGGACATGAGTCATAGTACATGTGTATATTTTGATTCTTCCCTGGGTTGACACATGGCATCCATTTCCAACATTTTAATATGAATATTCATATGGTTCTAAGTAACACGTCGCACCCCCTAGTCTCGACATGTCATCTAGAATGATGTCATATTCGACACGTTACTATGGGAAATGACCTTTCAAAAATATAACAAAGAGCTAACTCGCAAATCCACAAAACATTAAAATGCTAAAATATTAAATATTAATTAATTAAGTTAATCTTGGTCAAAAGATAAATATGACTTTGCGCTTCGGAGTTCAGATGTTTTCCCTTCATCATATAATAAAATCTCTGAAGTCCAAGTTTCCGAAGTGCCGAAACTTAAATAGGATTAATTAAAACTTAAAAGCGATTATCGGATAATTAATCATTTCAGAGTTTCAGGTTTTGGGGATTTCTTCTCGAGCTACATTTAAGAATCCCGAAGTTTGAATACCTGAAAGCACTTAAATTTAAACACAATTAATTAATGTTTTAAAAGAGATTATCTAGTATTTAACCTTTCATGAATTTGCAATTCGGGAAACTTCGACTCAGATTCATCCGAAACTCCCAAACACAAACCATTGATATTAATGTCATTTATCACAAATCGACGGTAATTATTTCTAGCATATATTGAGGATCGCCAAGTATACTTTCCCATTAAGGTTAATAATTTTTTTGTCAGTGAAGGCATACTCGAATCAATTCACCTGATGTGAATAAAAATGCTTGATTTTGAATTTCATTTTAAGTTTATCTGAGTAAGAAGCTCATGCAATTTCCTCTGCAACAAGTATATGCGTTCTATTTTTGATATCATGGCACCACAGAAGATGATGAATAAGAATGATGCAGCTGGTGAAGGTTCAAATCCAAATGAAGATGTTTTGTTAGACATTGTGTCATGAGCTATAGACTTGGTTAGATCTTGGACACGGGTGTTTGAGATTCTAGAACATGAGCTTATAAATTACCCAGAATATTCCAGAAATGAAGTGAACGACATTGATGAAGCTAAACTCAGGGATATAGCTCAGTCAGAGTTACAAAAAATAGCTACATGGCCGAGACTCATGCCGTATAACTACATGATAGGCTGGGCCCTAGAAAACGTCGATGTCCAAACCAGGAGCATTTTCAACTCTCAAAAGGTTGTTGTTGCGTCCTTCCGACCATAACACATACAAGTAATGCATAAGCTATCCCCCAATTTCAAATATAATTACAACATTTCATTCATACTGGAGTTTGAGAAATAAGAGTGTATACAATATGATAAAAGCTATTGTGATATAATCAAGTCCTAGTGGGGGAACCCAAATAAATTCAGAGCTGACACTCATGGCATGTATGCCACAACATTGTTGGGTACCCACATGATCTATGTAGCTATGATGCTATGTAGACTATTCGGGAAGCAGAGCCCCACACATTTCCTGGTGGAATGGGTGTTGATCATGCGTAAGTAGGTCGAGGCTTATGATTTTAACTGGGCCAAAATTTATCAGACAATTTGGCTAAAGTAATCAAGGAATACAAATTGGTGAATTTAAAGGGGTAGCCCGCCCCTTTCTATATGTCTGCATATATCATGGATTTTATATGCTTCATAACCCATTTTCCACTGATGAACTGGAACTGGACCCTGACCAACACTGAACCTATTCATTTCTATCACTCTAAGTTGTGGGAAGACAAGGCCAAAGATTTATTCTACGAAATCTTCCACCATGTAGTGGTGCCCGTTCATATAGATTTATATTGTTTCCCAACCCCTCAAATTTCAAACATAATCATGAGAAACCTAGGAAAGATAGCAGATTGGTTCATCGAAGAAAACTTCTCCTACATCAGGGTTTTCAGATGTTCAGTCCCTCCCAATGCTCTCCCGAGGTTTTTACCAGACCGACTAGTATGTCGAGAAGTAGCTTATCAAACAGTGACAGGGGGCATCAACAAGGAGCTAAAACCAGCCCAGAAAAAGGTATGGCCTACATTCCCGCTCCAGGTTGGTATGTTTTCATTATTAGACTTTGGTCACTCCAAAGTTGAGGTTGCATATTTAGAGGATGTCAATTTGGTTGACATTGAATTTAAAAGCCACAACCCACACGAAATTGTAGAAAACCACTTGGCCCAATACAACCTGAAGAGATATGTGCATGAAAAATCCCCACATGATGAAATATTCAGGGGAGTCAGATCTTATGAGGAAGTATTGAAAAACGTCCAAACCCTGTCCCCATATCAACATGCTAGTTTACTCAGTTTTCAAAGACACAGATGAAACAACTTGCCGAAAATACTACAGGGAGAATCGACAGCTACTTCACCTACACAGGAAATTGTACCCCCAGGTTTTGAAGCAGAGAACTCTGGTAAACAGGATACTGAGTA